>PVLD010014034.1:8749-53865 GCA_004027595.1 Dinomys branickii | reverse complement strand
ATAACTTCTGTGAAGATAGCATTATGTACACTAATTAAAACTACTTGAATAGTAAAAATGTCCCTCCATGTATTTATATTGACAGAGCTTTATATTTTCAACATTGTCTCTTCTGCATTTCTTAGAGATTTGTTAAAATATAAAATGAATAAAAGTCTGAAAGCCAACACATGTTACTGCTGTACGTGTAATTTTTAAATATTTTGATATAAATAATCAGGAATACAAATAAGTGGCTCTTCATCTCAGAAAATAATAGTCATCATACTAGAATTATGTCACATAGAGTTATCAAAACAATAGTATTTATGCCATATAGGTGTGGTGTGTGTGTGTGTATGTGTGTGATTTTGTGATAAAATAAACAAATTTTTGTTCATTATGTTAAGAAAACTGACTACAACTACTGAAGCTAATGTTTTGTAAATTTTTTTATTTGAAAAGATGAAAGTATCACAGTGTCTTCCATTTATGTATTTTCCTCATTTACTGGCATCCTAATAAAAATGCAAGTAACTACATACTATTTCATATAAGCTCACAGAAGTGGATTCTGAACATTATTCTTTGTAATTAAATCATAAACTATCATTTCTTATTTTTTTCATGCTGAGTGGAATTTAGTCTACTAAATATTTTCAAGTGGAAAATACTATTAGAACAAGTTGGAGATTTTCTTTAATTTCTTCAAATTTAATTTCAAAATTATTTACACTTCCCTCTATTTGAATTTTCTCTTCAGGCTCTTAGCTTTATCTACTTCTTTTATTTTTATTTTTTTATTTTAAAAGTAAAAGAATGAAAACATATTAACAAGCAGACATCCATTTACAAAGTAGCACTAGAATAATACAAGTAATACTGAATTGCAGAAAAGGGGACAGGGAATTAATAAAGGTTGTTGTATTACATATTGATAACTTCAAAGTGGTTACTCAGGAAAACCAATATAGACATCCAAGATTGATCAAATAATCATTAACTGATCCTTTCAATAAAGCAATATAAGTCAGGAGTATAATTACTGTGTAAAATGTAACAGTCAACATTATACATTTCAGGAACACTCCAACATAATAATCCTGTTTATAGTTTTACTTGGTTTACCCAATTTCATATTCTTCTGAGAACATATTATTAAAATGTTATTTTTAAAATTGTAATAGATTCTGGTATACTTCTTCCCTCATTCACTAGAATATAAACATAAAAATGTCTCTGGTTCAGAAAAATGTTTCCATTACCACAACCACAAAACATACCAGCAAAGGTTGGGCCCACTGTGTAATGCCATTCATCCTGTGGTCAGTGTTCACGAGTACCCCTAGACCAGCCACTACAAGTATGAGCATTCTTAGCTCCATAAATTTCACTCTCCTTCCTCTTCCCCTTATTTACTCTAAAATCATTTGGATAGTTCACGTTTTAGACCTAATCATCTTTCCCACTCCAACGTCTTTGTTTAGATAGATCTTTCGGAGGGGATTAGATCATGGGGCTACTCCGATTATCATCGGTTAAGTGCATTGATACGTGCATTGACGAGTTCACAGCTGACTGTGCTATTCAAGGAGGATCACTGTCAGAAGAGGCGAGTCACTAGGGCTGTGACTGTCCCTGCCACCTCCACTCTCTCTGCTTCCTGCCCTCTATGATAGTTGAAAAGCTTTCCCCGACTAGGTCTTCTACTATGCTGGTTCTCTCTTGGTGATGAACTGAACCAGAAAACACTGATAGCCAAAATAAGCCTTGTTCCTTTACATTTTTACTTTGTTCCAGAAAAGGGAAATTAATAGAGAAAATTAGTATCAGGAGTGGGATCATTATTGTGCCTGTAGTAGAAGACGTGTTTCAGAAAATTTTGGAATTGAACTGCACTAGAGTTTTGGGAAGTTTTGAAAATACAGAGTAGAGGAGCCTTTGAATGACACAAACAGTGTATGTCTCTGGTTGGAGCTCAGGAGACCCATATTCTGACGGGAATGTAAATAAAGGGAAGATTAAAGAGATTTCAGTTGAGATCAAGTATTCCATTGACAGTAGAACTAAAGGCCTTCTATGTTATACTCTGGCTGAAAATTTTCCACATTTTTCTCATGCTCTGAGACTTTCCATGAGAACAAGATTAAGAAGAGTGGACTAACTTAATTGCTTGAAGGATTTTTAAAGCAGCTCAAAGTTCTGGGTGTGCAAGGGGGACTTCTCACAGCCTTTAGCATGATTTATAGTGATGAACAGGTGCAAAAAGAGTCCAAAGAGGTGAAAAGTTAGCCATTTTACTAGAGAAGAATCACTTGGAATTTGGGGCATTGGAATGTACAGTTGTTGAAAAGATTAGCATTGAGAAGCAGCAATAAAAATAAAGACAATAAGAAAGAATGACTGAAGGCCTCTCAGGACTTGGCCAGACACAGTTCTCTGAAGGCTCAAGGACTTTAAGAGCATAAACTTCTTTAAAAGACTTAGCTATGAACTTTTAGGGCCATAGAGGAAGTGCTTCTGAGAGTTCAGCCATCTGCAGTGCAACTACCCAAGCACACAGAAGCTGCTCCAGGCATAATTTCAGGTGGCCAGGCTACTGCTTTAGCAGTAGAACATGACGTCATCCATTTGCTTCTGGTTTTGTAGTAATGTAGAATGCAGTGGTTTAGGACATAAAGGCTTCCATCTATACTTCAGAAAAGGCCAGGACAGCCAGGAAAAATGTGTGAGGGAGTCATAGTACCTGCCAGGTGCCCCTTAAAGGATGATGGATGAAGCTATGAGATTGAAGCTGAAGATGCAATGAAGACCTTGGAAAACTAAATCTACCGAGAAGATGGAATGTCTTCTAAGGACAGCACAAGCAGGAATCAGAGCTGAGAGAGCACATGTGGGCTTCAACAGGCAGTGGTACAGAGGGGGGATGCTGAGGCCATTAATAGCTAATATCTCACCACAACCTGTCCTGGGAGCAGGAAAGAGAATGACAGGATTTAGTATTTACCCTGTTGGGTTTTCGTCTTGCTTTGGTCCAATATCTATTTATGGCTCTGTCTCTTCCATTTGGTTCAGAAATACTTAGCCTGTGTCACTGTATGTTAAAAGTCCTTATAGTTCTGGGCTTTTAAAAATTATTTTACACTAGCTCACAGGTAAGAGTTTCCCATGAGTTTCAGAGAACACATTGGACACGGACTTTTCTCCAATGCTTCAGCAACTCTAAGAAAAATTAAATAAGTTTTATTTAATGGGATGGGCATGAGACCTTTAGGGACCTGGAGTTCAGTGCTATGATTCAGATAAAAAATATCCCCCGGATTCATAAGTGAAGCTTTTGGAAGGTAACTGGGTCCTGTGATCACTCACTCAGAAGTCGATTAGTCCATTGCTAAGCTTATAACCCACGATGGTGTTCAGAAGTGTGACCTGGCTGGAAGAGGTCGGATATTAGGAAGTGACCTGGAAGGTGCATTTTCATCCCTAGCCCCTGTCCTCTCTCTGCTTCCTGTCCTCCATGACGTGAGAAATTTCCCTCCAACGATCTCCTCTATCATGATCTTACTGCCTTAGAGGCTGCTGACAATGGTCTCTAGCCACTCAAATGCAGCCAAAATAAGCCTCCCCTCCTTTAAGCTGTGTCAGGAAATTTGTCCAGGCAGCAGGAAAATGATCAATACAATAACAATCTTTCCAAAGAAAGAAAAAATACACTAAATATTAGCAGTGTATATAATTGTTGCAATCACTCTTTTTAAAGAGAAAAAACATATTAGTATCGATCAACAAATTCATGTTGCAAGCATAATGGAAATATGTCACTAATTTTCTTAAAGCATTATACATTTTCTAAGCTATAAAAGTTTCCTCAAATTGTATATCTTTTGTAAAGATATTTTTCATTTTAATAAAATAAAATGAAAAGTTAAAACTTTGGTTTCAAAATTATAGCATACTGTTATATAGAAGAATAGTAAACTGAATCTAATATATATCATTTAAATTTTTATAAGGATCAATTTTATGTAGCTATAAAAATTTACAGATCCCACCAGCTGTGTGCTGCATATTTTTTCAGCTTCAGTTATGAGACAACGAAAATCACAGAAATTTATGTGTATAATTTCATGTAATTATACTTTTTATTTGGTAGCTGAAAAATGTATTTGAGAAATCAAGAAGCTGGAGTTTAAGAATAGAAATTTTAAAAAATTAAAAAGAGCAGAGTAATGCACACAAACTTCTCTCTGGACTTGGAAATTTAATCACTGTGCCAGAACACTTACCAAAGACCTGGAGAAAAGCCTGCTTTTCCTCTTCTCCTGCCTTGTTTGCTGCCCTGCAAACATAAGGCCCAGCATCGCTGTTGATTATGTTCCTGATGGTGAGTTCTGTGCTTCCGCCTCTCAGCATGTACTTTTCACTGTCTTCGATGATTTTGCCATTTCTAAAAAACAAAAAAGTGATTGTCATGATCTGACTTTGTAGGTCTGGAGACCACATTCAACTGTTTTACCTACATATTTTAACTATTTCATTGATAGCAATTGCTATATAATACATTGTCACTAGCTCAGGAACTTAATTTATAAATATTAAAATTATGTTCAAACACTGTTCTGACTTTAGAGACAAGAATATCATTTTTTAGCTGTTCAAATTTTCACACTAGTCAGGTAAATAAAATGTACATTGGTTTAATTTATACTTCCATTATTTGTTTTATTTGATCACTTTTTCCACTTGAACTTTAACTCAACGTATATTTATGAAATATACTTATTTTTTACCTTGGGACATATTTGAAATATGGAATCATCATTTAATGATTCTATGGTAACATCATTTGAAAAATTTCAAATTTAATACAACATAAATAACTCATAAATTTATGCAGAATGCACAAATTGACAAAAAAGTATCAGATTAAAGAATTATGTAGGAGCATATCTAATTAAAGAAATTGAAATTAATATCATTAACAAATGAAGAGACAATTTTGTTTTCAGTTATACATAAATAACAAATATTTTCCAAGTATTCTGAAATAGATTCTGAATGTAATTGTTCCAATTATACAACATATGTCACATTAAAGCAGTGGCTTTTCTGCATTTTGTACTCTACAGTAACAATTACTTTACATATACAAAACTCTGAAATAGCTCTAAAACTGCCCTGAGTAATTACTTATACGTGTACTTCATTCCCCTTTACTAACCCACCCTCCTGCTCTGTGTACACTTCTTTCACCCTTCTTGTCTCCCCTCCTGTACTTTTCTACTAATAATAGTTTGAGTGACTGCCTTGGTCTTAAGACTCACTAACATTAAATATCTCAGATTTGTCCTTCTTGGCATAAAAATTTCTTTTTAATGTGCTTCAATTTAAAGAGAAATCTTTAAAAGTTGTATCAAAATCCTCCTTCGTAGAATTAAAGAGAACATTTTTCTGCTGCGTCATAAAGTTTGCCTGGTGAATTCTGGTTTCATTTTCAAGAAAACACTGAAACACATTCTCATAACATCACAATTCTTATTTTCCTATCCCTCAGCATATGCTTTCCCAGTGTCCAATAACATCTCTTGATATATCATGATGCATAAAGCAATTCATCAGAGAACTAAAGAACTGGAAAGCTAGGGATCTTGAAATAACAACAATATGTACCTATTATCCTTAGTTATGTATTTTTTCAAATTTTTACTAATCTAAACATTATAACAAATATAAAACAACAGTATTTTAGGATATTTTCCTAGAATTTAGCACATAAATATGACCTTCACCACAAATGGAGATATAATATGTTTTCTCAGTATTTTCAGTGGAATTATTCATTTGTTCCATAACAATAATATGATACTAACAACACAGTTGAAGTTTTTGTTATTTATATATTGAGAATCTATGATATGCACCAAATTAATGGACGGACACTACAAATTTCTAAGGTATTTTCACTAATATAAAAAATTGGAAAGGAAAGGAGAGATGTTGGAGTAACTGCTTTTATTTTCACACCGATTTATATGTCACTGTTTTTCTCTGATTCTAATTGTGAAAATTTGTATAACTTCTGAACCTTTTGTATCCTTTGAACTGTCTTCTTTCCCTAGGTTATGTTCTAAATTTGTCAAGTTCCAACTCTGAATCTCTATCCATCAAGGAGACCACACTTGATGAGAAGACAGTTAAGGAGGTAATTAGCTAAGGTTTAATGAAGGCATACAAGTGAGACCTTCCTCTGATAGAGCTGGCGTCCTTAAAAGAACAGAGACATACACAAAAGATTTCTTTCTCAGAGTTGATGCTCAGAGGAAAGGCCAGGAAAGGATAAAGTGAGAAGATGAGCTTCTGTGAGCCAGGAAGGGAGGCCCTGCTGGCACCTGGATGTAGCAGGACCAACCTCCAGAACTGTGGGAAAATATATGTGTGTTGTTCAAGCCACCCAATCTATATTTTGTTAGCAACCGAAGTTCACTAAAACAACTTCATCAGTACTATGCGGCAGTATCTCTGTGCAGCGGACACTCTGGATCTTTCTCCTAGGTCTGCTGACCTACACTCACTCGTGCTGACAGGGACCTTGTCTTCTTCCACAAATAGAGAATGTCTACACATAAAGAGAAAGAGGATAAAATAAAAATTTCCTTTGAAAACTAACTTTATCAAAAGATGTGTTTGTCTACTTCCTGGCCTTCTGCAAAAGGAAGGGGATCAAAAGATGAAAGGCAGAGGAGTGGAAGGCGTGAGGAAGGTAATGGGAAAGAACTAAAGTGTACTATGTACACGTACCAGCTCCCCAAGTGAAAAGGGACTGGGATTTACTACCAAGCCATACTAACAAAAAAAGTTTAGACCAAATATTGACCTGGTTTTGTGATTATCATAACCACTCAGTTTATATTCTAAGTATATATTTCATATCCAGAAAATAAAACAACCATTTAGGATTTAAATAAACTATTATTTCACACAACCAAGGGATGAAATTAATGGCATATAAAGGGATGAAAAATTACACATATAAATCGCTCTTATATTATCCTGTAAATAATTCATCCTAGCCCTTATATTTCCAATTATGTATAACAAAATAATTTTGATTAAATGTAAAATATAAAAACAATGTAAGCAGAAAATAAATCACTCTGGAAATATGAAATTATTAGAGTAACATTTTAGAATAGTATTTGTTCCCTGCAAGGAATGTTTGAAGAGCTTTTCTGTGATATGATCAGATTCAGTACCGACTGCTAAGGATCCATTCTAGCAAACGAGGGGTCCCTGAGATATATGATGACTATCTGGAATCAATATGTTAATGTTAATATGTAATTTCATTAAAAACATCAAAATGACAAATTAATGTTTGGAAGGAACAATTACAAACACCTTGTTTAGAGATATATCTTGTTTATTGCTACCTGATATAATAGGTAAAACGGTTTGAAAATTAAAGATAGCAGTAAATGATCAGATAAAAAGTAATAAAAAATAACTTTTAGATTTTAATTGACCTTAAAATATTTTTAAAAGACTAATCCTTATTACAGCCACTTTGTGCACTTACTATATATTTTACTAATAATTTTATTGTGGTTTTTTCTTGCATTTTATGATTTTTGAAGTACAGATATTCCTCATTTAATGGCCTACCTGTTTAACTACTGTTTAGACTTACGAGAGAGGCATGCTGTTCATACTTAAACCTACCGCTCCAACGTATGACCCATCTTTGTTTTCTGTGGGGTTTTTTTGGTACGGTTCTGTACATGTTGACTATAGAGCATCAATGTCTTCCCTGTACAGTATGATAGTTTTTGCAAATTATCCTCCCCAGCACAGCAGTATAAGTTTCCTTTCTGTTATGTATTAGAGTACTGCAGGGAAAAGTTAAAGGAAAGAATCATCAAGGTGGAGTTTCCTTTGATCACTTCTTTGTCTGAATATTATAATGTACATAATATGCACCATTCCTCATTGGATGAAGAATTCTAATGATCTACTTGCAGGGATGGATCTTGGTAGTTAAATGAGGAATATCTGATATAACTGATGGTAAAACATTTATATCCCATGTACTAAATTGTATTACCATGTACTTAATTGTATTACTATGTACTAAATTGTATGATAATTTAGTATGATAAAATCATTCTGTTTTAAATTTTTTTACCTCTAATTTAGTCATTTGAGCCACAATATAAAAGAACTGAATACTCTAAAACATGCTTGATGTTAATAGAAAGCAAAGAGCATTTTAAAATTCTAAACACAAATAACTAGAAGCTAACTCTCAAAAATAGATGTAGAAAACAAAGTTAACTCATCTGATGTTGAAATTTTGAAAAAAGACAAATTAAATCTATGACATTTTATGTCTGCATAATTGGGTTTTTCTGTCATTTCATAGGTGAATAAATGATGCAATTAATTGCATTCTAATGACATGAGTCTATGCACGTTCAGTAATGATGGGGACACTAGGATTTCAATCGGGAGGCAGCAGCAATACAGTGACTGAAACAGATACAGGGAACCTGCCCTATTTTGGTCAGAGACATGTGTCTATGAACAGAATAAGAACTATTAATTTCCTTCTCCACCGAGAAAATTAGTCAAAATCACACTGTGGACCTCTTGAGCTATTTCATGCAACCAACTTACCTGACAACAAGAGCACAGTGTTCCTCCATGAAACTAAAAACAACAGTTTGCTTCTTGACAAAATGACTCAGATGCCAAATGTTATTCCTGATTACAGGCATAAGGCAGAAGGAGGTGGCTGTTTATAGTTTACCTGGACCAGGAGATGGTGGGCTCTGGGGAGCCCGAGGCTCTGCAGGACAAAGTCATCTCTTCTCCTCGCTCAGCTGTGGCATTAAAGGATTTCTGAGGCATTGTGATTGCTGGCGGCACTGGAGCAAAATAGACAGAGAAGAACACGCTTTCAGCAACACCATTTTTGGAACCTATTTTTCCCACTTTTATTCTGCTAAGCTTAATAACTTGACAGTCATCTCTAGTTTCACAGTAAAGTATCTTTAGTGTCACCAATATGGCCTCTTATGTGTAACAGAAGAATTCACTGTGATGTTATTATACTATCTTAATCTATTCAACTAAACAGTGAACTATATATTTTTGCAAACATATATGCTTTTTTGAAATATGTCTTACATAAAAGTAATATCACCCTGGTTTAATAAATGCCAAGATCTACTCTGAGCATAAATGGATTTCCTATTTGGGTCCTTGTTGGTATATGTGATACCATAAGAAATCATTCACTGCTTCAAGACAGGGCTTTCAAATTAGGTGTCAAACTGTAATGTTCTTTCTGATTAACTACACTTAATTTCCGCAAACAACTATATAGCATTTTATGAAGAGAAACTGCTTAAACTTTGGAGAGTCTGAAAATACATTTTCACAAACAATTCAATTTTAAAATTAAGCTTCCCCAATTTCTAACTAATTATATTGCAAGAAGTGAATATGCTGCACATTTTTGACATGTTGCAACTGTTACCAAAATGCACTGTTTGCAATAAACAAGTCAGTAACTTCCAAGACTGAAACAAAATTTCAAAGTAAAGCATAAATTACACTTTCATGATATTTAATTGAATATGACAATGTAATATTCCTACAATTAAATTTCTAAATAGATTTTTTATAGATTCCAAAAACCATGAGCAGGCAGGCATTTATAAATGTGATTATAATTAACTATCTTTATAACAGCATTCAAGTCAGCATCGGTGTTGCATTATTGCATTGATGGGAGGAAAAAAAGTGTGACATGTAGCTTAGTAATTAATCACAATAAATTTGGTTCCTACCTGCACAAATTCAGATATAAGGAGCATGATCTGAAATGCTGTCTCTAAAATAACATAATAATTAGTACTATTATAAAGGATGGACTTCTTCAGATGCTAACTCTTAATTTTAAGAGTTATTTGACTTTCTGTATGAAGTTCTCTTTACCTTATAATTACAGAAAAAAATGTTTTAGTCAAAATTCAATGCTTTACCTTTTGTTATCTCTAAGTGTAGCTGAAAAAGCACTAATGTTATTTTCATAATAATGATAAAGTTTTATAACACATTAGAGAATTACAATACAGTGAATTCTTTTATTTAAATCAAGTTCATTGGTATGATTTAGGTCTACATGATGAGCACAATCATCACAGGGCGCTTACACCTGCATGCGATGTACCTGGACTCTCTTCCCCCGTTGCCCTGCTCTGTCTTCAAGCACTCTTTCTCTCCTTCTGTACAAACCCTTATTTCCATTTGCCCCCATCTTTGCTTTTTCCTCCCAGTTCCCCTTTACTTCCTCTTCCACACACTTTAACCTCGATTATTCCTACCTTTACGTATTTTTAAACAGGAATGTTTTCAAATTGAGAACCAAGGGCTCCTGCTCCTGTTCTGGTGATACTCTTAACGGACAATTTTAAGTGGCCTTTATTACACTCTTGTCTATATAGTAAGCGTGCTAGGCGGTGCAATCTCTAACAATTAAAAATCTTAATCTTTATGTTGGATGTTACAATGAAAAATCTATTCTCACTTTTTAGTATAGTTTAACATAATAGTACTCATGGTGGACTTTCACACAGCTCTTTGAGAAATAATTCCTAAAGTATTTTGAAAAATGATCTTATAAAAATCTGAGGAGGAGCTGGGTGTGGTGGAACATGTCTGTAATGTCAGCACCACAGGAGCCTGGCAGAAAGATCATGCAGGGGGGCTGGGGATATAGCTCAGTGGAATAAGCGCCTGCCTAGCAAGCACAGGGTCCTGAGTTTGATCCCCAGTACCGCAAAAATAAATAAATAAATAAATAAAATAAAAAAGAAAGCTCATGCAGGAATGCTAGGTTAAAGAGGGCCATTTAGAGGAATCCTGGCAATACGACTGCTACTGCTAGTAGTAACACAACTACTACTTATTGTTATTGTTATTGTTATTGTTATTATTATTATTATTACTATAGAAATGGTTTGGGATTAGCTCAGATCAAAGGGATTCCGAGGTTTAATCCCCATTATCACAAAGATAAAATTTGAGGTTTGTTTTTATTCTAGATCAGATGCCAATATGCTTAGGACTTTTGTTACCTAATATTTTAGAATATAGAGAGCGTTTTGTGTACAAATTACTACATTGGTTCTGAATTTCTAATTGAGTTGAAATAAAATATTTTAAAGGGGACTGTAATTATCTTGCTTTCAAATTTCTTATTCTTACATGAATACTACAGCTGCTGTATTTGACTTAGTAAAAATGGTTTATTTCACGTTTCACAGCATCTGAAACATATAGTCTTAATATTTTTATGCAGACTTTTATCCTGTAGCTACTACGTACTCAGCACTTTCTGGTGAGTTTCTACTTTCACTTAGCTAAAAGCAATGTGGGTGGGGTGTATGTGCGTGAAGAAGTCAATGGGTAACTGTCATGAAGGTGAAAGCTTTGGCCTGCCTTCAGGTCATCATTTCCCTCACTAGATCCTTAGGATCCCAAAACACCACTAATTAAACAGATTGATTGCTCTTTCATCAACAATGGATTCAACTATTTCATATGACACTGGAGTCTTGTGAGAATTTCTCCAACCTCTTCCCTTCAAATATTTCTCAGAAGTAGAAGAATAGAATTATCATGGAGTGTCTATGTATGTTACAGCTTGTACAGTTCAGATTAATCAACACGCATCAACTCACCCATATTTATCCAGGCTAAGTATGACAAACTTCACTGTAAAACAGTAAAAAGGGCTATTCTTCTAATATATACTGCTAAGTACATTCACATATAGACCCTTCATCCATTAGAGGTCTGCTAAACTTAACATTTACTGTCCCTTTTTGTTAGTAGTTATCTCTTTTTTCTTTCAAGCCTGTGACCAGTAGGAAACCACGTAAATAATCTCAGTCCCTTATCAAGAAATTAAACAGACTAGGTTAATTCTAAAGTAGCTTTGTGTTCTAACATTCCATATTGACATTTTCAGTCTATATGCAAAGTAAATTCATTTATGTCCTTAAAATTTTCCTTACAGTCACTAACACATGATTCCATTGCACATAAATTTTGGATATATTAAAATATGAAGCAATTCATAAAGCACATTTTGAAAGCAGATTCATGATTCTCAAGGATGTTACAAATCTAGAATTTTTTTAGTAAATTCTAAGATATTCTCCTTGATATGGAATCAAGTATCTTATTTTGCAGCAACTTAAATCTTTGGCAAGTTTTCATGTATTTAATTACTTATTTCATAGAGTAAACAAGAATTGGTATTTTCATACTATGTAGCATCTTTATGCAATAAAATACTTGCATTTATGGACAATCGTCTCTCATCATGACATTAGTCAAGTGATTATTACTTTCTAAGGTCATATTAGTCATCAAAGACATAATATTTGCATTTTCCTTCCCTGTTTTGATAGTTTGCTTTGTGCTTAAATACTACCCTGTGCTATAATATTATCCAACACATTTCTCAGTTTCCAATAACGTTGACTATAGTTAACTGTGGTTGACTGTAGCTTCCATTTTTGAATCATAAAAATGGTCAATAATAGTATTTTTAAAAAAATATTTCTTTGGAACTCAAAGGCAAATAAAATAACACATACAAAGTATAAAATCATGACATAAAAAAAGTTAATTATTTTATTTGATTTTTAACAAAAGCTGACCATTATTCATAACAAGCTAAACAGATATGATTAGCTATTTTTACATATCAGTATAGTCGAGTTTTCTCCATCCTTTGGTATGTCCATTAGGCTACAAAAGCTAATCAATGCTTCCACAGGTACTTGATTAAAAACTGGCAACAAGTACAGACACATTTACACATATTAATCACTGGCTTGTGAAAACAGTGAGATTTGCTTGATACTATCAGATTAGAAGATAGTAAAAGTTTGTCCACTGTGTTGGTTTTAAAAAAAAAGAACTTAAAGGGAACATTCTATTGGCATTATCCAATATTCATTTGTTTGTTTGTTGTTTATAGTCATGGGTCTCACTATGCAGTTCAGGCTGGTCTTCAACTCATGATGCAGCCAGGCTGGCCTTGAACTCATGGCAATCCTCTTGTCTCAGCCTCACCAGTATTCGGGTTACAAGACATTTCATTGTTCATGACCCTTATCATATGAGGAGTCCACAATTCAATCAAAATAGTTTTGCCTTCAGGAGGCAATAAGTACAAAAACACAGAGAAAATAGGAACTGATTTTTTATATTTCATAATTTTTCTTTCACTAAATGAGTAAGAACTTTCTGTTCTTTTAAATTGACTTTTAAAACACATCACATTCAGAGGCTCAAAATAAAATGAAATAAAAAGTTAGATACTGAGTTAAACAAACATTAACCCAAATTGCGATGCTTCTTCCATTATCAAATGCCTTTTTATTTACCATTTTCCCAAACTAAAAATATGTGTATGATATATACTTATGCCAAATGTAAAGAATTTCCTCATTCTTGTTCAAACTGCATGGTTTTCTAGACCCTTTGAATATACTGTTATGCTTGTTTTAAGTCACGTAACCAAGTATGGCCATGTATATGAATTACAGCATTAATCAATGATAACACATTTAGGGGCTGGGGATATAGCTCAGTGGAATAAGCGCTTGCCTAGCAAGTGTAGGGTCCTGAGTTTGATCCCCAGTACAAAAATAAATAAATAAAAAAAAAATGATAACACATTTATCAACTAAATACAACTTATTTAATTGCTGAACAGTGAAGTATATAACAAAAAAGTAAATAATTATATTATATTGACTAAGACTAAAGAGCATTTCAAAGTAACCTCAGTAGATATGTATTACGCCATTTCTTTTTTTAATTTTGGTGGTGTAAGAGATCAAAACCAGGTCCACACAAACACTAGAGAAGTGCTTTGTCGCTGAGCTACAACCATTATTCACACTATGTCACTTTTTATAGTAAAGATGAATTATTTTATAAACAAAAATAAATATGCAAATAAAACAATAAAAATAAACAACAGATTTCATAAAATGTATTAATGCTAGTTCAACAGAGAATGTCTATGGGTGTTATAATACGAAAATAAAATATTTACCTTTTAAAAGCCAAGTGAAAAATTGTAATTGCAAGCATTCAAAAGGTTACTTAAATTTCTTCTAATTTCTATAGTGAAAAGTAATGAGCAGAAAGTCAAAGTGAATATGAAAGATGCTGCATGCTAATAAGTAGAGAAGAAAGAAAACACAAACTTGAAAGTTCCTTCATGTCTTTGAAGGCATTTTCTCCAAAAGCATCTCTATTTTTATGCTTTCTGAGAGGATACACTATGACTCACAATATTCTACAGATGGAGAGAAGCTCTGAGGTCCCCAACAGCATCGGGATCCCCGTTTCCCAACTATATATCTCTGTGCACATGGATTTTTGTCTGCAAATGTCAGTTACTGTACTAATGGAAGAAAAGTTCAATAATAACCTTATATGAAAGAGTGTTTGTCTTTCTTTCAAAAGTACATTACAAAGCTTAAATGTAGTGGCAAGCCTGAATAGTCATCTATCTTATGTGAAGCTACACATTAAGTGAATTATCAAGAACATAGGTCCAGACGTCTGCCCAAAGCCTCGTGTAGTCATAGGTGAGGATTTGGGGAATAATTGGATCCCACCGTGACAATCAGTGACAGTGAAATAGTCCACCGATTGCTTTAGCATAGTTTTGGGTGTGACTGAATGAAGAAAGAAGATCCACCCGGGTGTGAGCGGAATTAATTAACTTACCAAATATAAAAATAGTGAAATGCTACCACCAAGTGGATTTTATTAAACAATAAATGAAACACTGATATCATACTGGAAAACCAATCACTACATTCTAACGAATCGACAGTGTAAGGCAGAAAAATCATGTGATACTATGAATTAAAGTCAAAAAGGATCTTGAAAAATTTCAATATCCATTCAAACCAGAAAAATCCCAAAACAGTATAAACTAAAGGAGACCTTCTAAGTTCATAAGTATATCTCTTGAAATTTATATATAACAAGTTTAGAGAAATAAAATTTGTCTATAACATTAGATAAGCAAGAAGGTTCCTAACTAGCATACCTATTCAAGCATATACCAGAAGAAAAGCACAGTAATAGACAAGCCAAAACAAATTAATGGCACATAGTAATAAAAGAGTAAAGGAACCTTTTCCAGTTTACAGAAATGGGAAAAGCATAATTGTGTAAATTCAAAACAGAAGGAATTTACAGATTCATTGTTAGAATTGTTCATTGATTGCAACACAAAGGATTTAAGGAAAACATAAGCAAGCCATATGTTTTATATACGATAAATTCAATGGAAAACAAAATTTTGAAAAGAAAGTTATGGGTAGTAAATTAAAAATCACACTCAGGCACTAATCAAACACAATTTCTGTGCAGACTCTGAATGTCATATTTTACAATGATCTAGCTACACAAGTAAAGACTGAAAAATAGAGACCATACTGTGTTCATGTGCCTGTACACTTGATACAGAGAAAAATGTCATTATTTTATAAATTTAAGAATAAGACTCTATACAATTCTAATTAAATGACAGTAGGATATTTCTGTAAGCTAATTCATATTAATGTTTAAATAGAAAGTAAATACAGTCTAATTTTTAACATTGTGCAGCTTCATGCACAAGAAAAAACAGCTTCATAATCTAGTAGCCAACCTCAAGACTTGCTATAAAGTTTTGGTAATTTCAACAGTGTATAAGTGATGAAAAGTTTGATATTGGGTCAGTGGATCATAAAAAATAGCTTAAAATTGGAGGGAAGCATTATTCTATTTTTTTCTTTTCATAGGACATTTTTTTAAATTTTAAAGATAAAAGAATGAAAACATCTTAAGAAACACATATATTTAGAAAATTAAGCAAAAAAAAAATACAAGAATACAGAATCTCAGACAACGTGATAGAAAATTAGCAGTAGTTGTTGTATTGCATATCGATATCTTTAATTTGGATACCCAGATGAACAAATATAGACATGTAAGATTGACCAAACACTTAAACATTAACTGTTCCTTTCAATAGAGGAATAAAAATCAGTAGTGCGACTATGTTAGCTCTCCTGTGCATACGTATGTATATTTTTTCATTTTTCTATTCTATTTTCCCCCATCCCAGTTGTTTTTTCTTTCTGAGCAGTTTCCTTCCCTTTCAAATGTCTATTTTACCTCTTAGATTTTACAACTAGAGGTACAATTTAATCCAGCTATTCCCCTTCTGAGTACTTTCCCAGAAAGTACTCCCAGAAAACATCGTACCACAGCCATATATGTGCACCTATGTTTACAGCGGTGCAAATTATAATAGCTAAATCATGGAAGCAACCCAAATAACCATTCACTGAGGAAAGGATAAAAAAGTTGTGGTACAGATCTCAATATTAAAACAGAAACACAGAATCTATTGGAAGAGAAGGTAGGTAACAATCTTGAAGACATAGGAGTAGGCAGGTAGTTCAAGAACAAAAATGAAACCGCAAGGGAAACACTTCAAAGAATCAATAACTGGGACCTCATTTTACTGAAAAATTGTTGCACAGCTAAAGAAATCACCAGAAGAGTAAAAAGAAAACCTACAGATTGGGAAAAAAATCCTAACTGGCTGTTCCTTGGACAAAGGCCTTCTATCTAGAACATACAAAGGATTAAAAAACATGAACCTGTCCAAATTCAAAGACCCAATCCAGAAATGGGCATCTGAGATGAATACACACTTCTCAGATAAGGAAATACAAATGGCAAATAAATATATGAGAAAATGTTCTACATCTTTAGTCATTCGAGAAATGCAAATAAAAACAACATTGAGATTTCATCTCACCCCAGTAAGATTGGCAAGCATCAAGAAATCATCCAATAACAAATGCTGGCGAGGCTGCGGAGAAATAGGAACTCTGCTGTACTGCTGGTGGGAATGCAGACTGGTGAAACCACTGTGGAGATTGGTTTGGAGATTCCTCAGCAGACTAGGTCTGGAGGTCCCACTCAACCTAGCTATCCCCCTTCTGGGGATTTTCCCAGAAGATCTGAAGACAGCACATCACTGTGATATATGTGCACCCATGTTTATAGCAGCACAATTTGTAATAGCTAAATCATGGAAACAACCCAGATGTCCATCCACAGAGGACTGGATTAAAAAACTGTGGCATTTTTACACAATGGAATATTATTCAGCTGTAAAGAAAGACAATCTAGGGGCTTTTATAGGCAAAGGGTCACAATGAGAGACCATACTCATAAGTGAGGTAAACCAGACTTGCATGTGTAAACAGCGTATAGTATCATTAGTGTAGGAATCTGGAGGTGAGAATATAGATCGGGAGGTATGAAGGGAGACTGCTCAAGGGTAGAGAGCAATCGGGATGAAGGGAAAGAGAGGAGGAAGAAGAGGATAGCTGAATAGGTATGTATGTATGTGCGGGATGGCTGACATGGTTGCACTGTTGTCTCATGTCATATTGATGTGGGAAACAACCGGTGATCAGTTGTTTGATCAACCTTGTATGTCTATTTGTATTGTCCTGAGTATACACTTTGAAGCTACCAACATGTAATACAACAACCACTGCAGATCCGCTGCCACCTGTAGTTCGATTTTTGTTCTGTTCTTGTGCCACTATGTGTATGTTTTTAAGTGTTTTTGTTCTTTTACTTAAAAAAAAAAAAGTTGTGGTATTTTTACATAATGGAATATTACTTTGCTCTAAAGAATGATAATCTTGAGGCTTTTATAGGAAACTGGACACAACTAGAGACCATACTCATAAATGAAATAAATCAGACCTGCATGTGTAAACACTGTATTATCTCACTAGTATAAGAACGCGAAAGAGTGATTATTCTTTTTTCATATGAGCTAGAACAATAATAAAAATATTTCATAATCCATTCCAAATATATATTCTGATAGATTTTTGTTTCATGGGTGTGGCAAAATGAGATTTGAATTGTTGGGTTGGACAATGAATTCTCACTTTTAACCCAATAAGTAAGACTCATAAAATTAGAAAAGATCTTACCAAGATACAATTTTCCCTTGTATGTCAACTGTGAAATATTGGAAAGATAACCTTAAGATTGGATAAAAATATTCCCAAATCATATATATGACAAAATATTTATGTTCATAATTCAAATATATATTGAATTCTTGAAACTCTGAGAAAGTAACGCAGTAAAATAGGATTAAATCTTTAAAACAAAAACCTTTCTGACGGGCCTGGGGTGTAGTCTGGTGGTACAATGTTAATCAGAGTGTGAGAGGCCCGGGAGTCAATCCTCAGCATCTCAGAAAGAAAAAGAAAAATGTAATTAAAGATGAGCAGCAAACAAACTTGCGACAGCACTTGATGTCTTTATGTTTCAGGACAATGTACATTACACCCTTATTGATATTTCAATATTTGATTGGATCAGTATGAAATATTTGAGTTCATGAAGCTTAGGTAACTATGTGGAGCAATTGCAATGCCCAAAAACTGTTTCTGGGGGTGCAAAACAGTACAGTTACTCTGGGAAAGTTTTTGGCGTTTTCTAATCAGTTCAACCTGAACATACCATTATGAGCTGGCCTCTCATACTTATTTATTCAAGAGAATTGAAGGCATATAACCTTATAAAAATGTATAGATAAATGTACATAGTATCTCTACTTATAATTCCAATTTGAAATATTCTAAAAAATAATTTGGATAAATGGATAATCAATTATAAACTGTTATACAACTATAAATTATTATACCAATTATAAACTGATACATTGTGTCAATTTGGGAAGTCTGGATGTTTAACCAAGTAACTCAGCAGTTCTATATCGTGGGGTGTGGAGGAAATGCCCTTACCTCTCTACTATGTTGTTCATTGTGTCAATTTGAGAAGTTTACAAGTTTAAGTGATTCAGCAGGGTGCCAGGGTCCTTACTTCATAAACACCCTCATCCTTTGGAAGAGAAGGTCATGGAGATGGTGTGAGTGCTACATCAACCTGAGGGTAGGCAGCCTACGTACTATACAAGGGAGGAAAAGAGATTTGACCCCCCTCTTTTGCTCTGTTCCTTTTGTTGTCTTATGCCAATGAAGAAATGCCCTCTGCTATGCCACCCTGCCTTGGACACAGCTGATTATGGACTGAAATCTCCAAAAACTATGAACTACATAAACCTTTCCTTCCTTAACTTTAGGTGTTGGTATTTTGTCTCAGCAATGGGAGAAAAGTAACCAAGATATAAATTATTACTAAAATTGGGTACTATCACATAACAAAAGGAAATGGTATATTTTTTAATAAGATAACTTAGAGCTATTTTGAGTAAGAAGTTTGAAACTTCATTCAAAAAGAATATATATCATGTGGTCACATTTGCGTTTTTCCTAGAAATTCTTGTGCTAATAGATATATTTGTTATATTGACTATTTTAATGGAGATAATTGTGCATACACACATATATCCATATATGTGTAGAAAATATGTAAGAGGATTAAAAATACTAAATTTTAACTGTGTACTGTACACCACATACACTTTAAGTAATTGTTAAAATACTTATAACCAGAATTGAAATTATAGATTTGTTGCAAACCAGTGGAGCATGGAAACATGCTCAAGATAATAATAAAGTACTATGGATTACTTACATTAGAGAAAATTAAGTAGTAACAAATCAAATATCTTAGTTACTTTTGTTTTTGTTGTGACAAACTACCCACCACCCAAACTTAAAGGAGGGAAAGTTTATTTTGGTTCATGGTTTGTAGATGCTGCAATTCAGAGTCTGAGCATGGCATGGCAGAGCGCATCACAGACGAGAAACAATTCATGGGGGCAGAAGGCAGCAGAGCAGTGAGGTAGTGAAGAAGCAGATGATCACAGCGGCCCTCGTACCGTCTCTTATATTCTCCTGAGGGTACACACCTTTGAGATATGTAGCGCTCACACCCAGGGTGGGCTTTGCCCTTCTCACTCCTAGAACTCTGCCAAACTAAACCTTGGAGCAATTTAGTAATCACACATCCTTGGTCCCAGCACTACACATGTAACCCGATTGTCACACACTATACACCAAGACACCTCTGAGAAGCCACACCTATGACTGAAAGAGGCTTCAGGGGGAGGTTTTGTGTCTCTAGATATAATAAGGAAAAACATACTGTCTCTGCCTCCCAAAGACCCATGCACATCCCTTTATGCAAAAAAGGCAATTAATCCCTTTCCAACAAGTGCCAAAGTCCTAAAAGTTTTAGTGTTGCTGAAATGTGCACGTCTAAAGTCTCTGAGATTCAAGGCACAGTCTTAAATGCAAGCCCTTGTACAAATGAAAAGAAAGTTAAACATTTTCAACATACATGGAACAAATAAATCTTAAAATTCTAAATAGGGGAACAGAAAGGAAGGAAAACAAAAAGTCCAAAATCCTATAATTCCATGTCCAGCAGTTGAGGTAGTCTGTGGCAAGATGAGAATTTCAAAGGGATTGTGTGACCCTGGCCCCATGGCATTGCAGATGGCTGTAGCTCTCGCAACTTTTCCTGTGAGTTGGATTTGTTCACTCCTTGCAGATTTCCTCAGATGATCCATATTCCTGGCTTCTGGAAACTTCTGGAGCCTCCAGTGCACCTTTGCTTTCACACTCACAGCTTCACACACTGTTCTTTCATGGGTAAAACCCCTGGCCTCTCAGACCTTCTTCTGAAATTTGTGTGGACGCCTTCCAGACCCCATAACTCCTGTATTCTACATGAACCTAAAACCAACAGCATGTGGATGACTCTAAGATCTGTCACCAGGTGGGGCAGTAGTTAGAATTCCTTCTCTTTTGGCTGTAGAGGTCAAGTGCTGAGATCACTTAGCACTCTGAACCCAGCCCCAAGAAACACTTCTCTAGGCTTCCCCCTTTGCCATTCTTGAACACTGTGTTCTTATTTCTCTCCTTAAAGTAAATCCTTTCCCCTTTTGCAACCTTGAAGCTGCAAAGGCCAGAATCATCCTATTTTTGTGATGTCCACAGACCATCTTTTCCACTGTTTTATTCCTTATGAGCAACCAAGTTCTCTGTTGTTCTATCTGCAGTCCATAACATTATTGAAGCTTCCTTTCTGGCCAGTCTCAAAATGTAAATTATTCTGCTGGGGGCATTGCTTTTGATTCTGAACATAAATCTGGATAACATTCTCCGAAAGTAGCCACGCCACTGCCTCAACATTACTCTGCCTTGAAACTTCTTCTGCAAGATTCTTTAGTCTGCTGCCCTTCATTAAAGTCTGAGGAAAAGTCTCTGGACATGAGCAAAATATAGACTAGCTTTTTGACAAGGCACAACACACATTATCATCTGTGTGTTGTGTAGCCCTTTTCAGACAAGACCTTCTAAGCCTGGTCTGTATTGGTAGGATATCTATCACCATTCTGGTCTTCTAAACTATAACCAGAATTTCCTATCTAGTACAGCTTAAGGGATTCCATGCCTTTTAAACCACCATATCCAACCATTTCCAAACTCTTCCCACAAGCCAGTTCCAACTGCTCCTGAACTACATGGACAGGTACAGTCACAGCAAGGACCCCACTTCTTGATACTAAGTTCTGTCTTACTTTTCTTATTGGCACTCAGAGTTACTCAAGTTAAAGTTTATTTCACTTCACAGTTTGTATAGGTGTCAATTTACAGTTTGGTGGCTCCACGGTGGGATGATAAGGATGAAGGGTATCCCAGAGGAGAAGCCATTTGTCGGGGAGAAGAAGATAGCCAAGCAGTGAAGTGGCCAAGAACCTGAAGATGACCACGGCAGCTCTCTTTCTGTTCCTTATATTCAATCCAGGCTGCACATCCTTAAGATGGGTGATACTCATATTGGGAAAAGTCTTTGCCATTATCCATGACCTGAACTATGACAAATCAAACTGTGTACTGATTTAGTAATCACACATCCTTCCAGCATCATACACTTAATCCCAATGTCAGGCACTGTAGTTCCAGCCACCTATGGAAAACCTCAGCTATGACCTTATGACTACACACCCCACATCTCAACACAAGGCATAACACTAAAAAAAAAGATTGTGATTAAAGTGATCTCATCCTTATATAAGGTGATTAAAAACTAAAGAAATCATCCCAGAACTTAAAGGGCATCTAATGTTATCAATGGTATGCCTTGAGATGATAAAACATTGCCTTTGCTTTGAAATAATAAATGGTACAAGCTGTGTGAAAATTTGATGAGTAAGGGAATAGTTTCTTATCAATGTAAAAGGTACATTTTTTGAGACTGTAGAGAAAGCATTTGCTTAGAGTTAGGCAGGAAAACATTCTATCAATTGCTCCAGGAATACTTGAATGTCTTGTATGTCACTTTTGGCAGAGATCAGGGCATTGAAATTTATGATGTACCAAGGAAATCTCTCTAGCAGCCCCTGAAGTCATTTTCTGCACTGATAGTTTGCATCTGTCCAAAACAATCTGCAGGGCCTTGCTCGATTACTTAAGGGTCCCTGCTGGGAAGCTCACTGAGAAATCTCACTCAGCCCTTGGTTTAAACCTGAAGGCTTGGCACCATCTTGTGTGCAAATTGGGCTGTTGAGAGTCTTGAACATGGGATTGATTCTTCAAGGCTTGGAGTTCGCCTGCATTCTTTTCCACTGGCTATGCATACCCATTCATTCACAATAAAATGCTGAAATGAGAATAATCTGTGGAGTCTTGTAAGTCCTTTCAAATACCTGAACCTTGGAAAAAATTGCCAAAAGTAGTCCTAGATGAGATCTCATGAGGGGAAACTGTGTAATCAGGTTGATGCAATTAAGAAATGCTTGCTAGAAATGATGCTTGGAGTTTGATTTACAGGAAAATAGAAATCAGCTTGGTTAGAAAAGACACACACAAATAGAGAAGATGAGAGAGAAAGGGGAGTGAGTGAATGAGTGAGAGAAATTGTGGCTTCTACTGAAGGAGAAAGAAAGGGAAAAATGGTGGCTAAGAAGACAATCTAGAGAAAGGAATACATATTACATAGAAATGTTGGGTTAGGCAATTTTTTATTGAACTTAAATTTTCTTTGCCTCTTAACAATTTTTACCATTTTAATCACACATATTTTCAACATCTATACTTTCATTACATACATAAAATATAACTCAAACAAAAACAAAAAGCAAGAGATACTAGTTATACCTAATTTGAAATATGAGTAGCACTGACACTTGTTTCTAAGAGATGTTTTTGTGCAGCCCATGTAAAGAAATAGAACCACTGAACATCTCTTCAGAGTCATTTGGACATGAATGCTCAGAATGTCATTCATGTCTTCATCTCTAAAATGAAAAATATTTTTAAAAGACCTAAAGATTAAGCCCACTCTACACTAAATTATCTCCCCATTCCATTTCTTATTTTGGTGTTTTAATTTAATACAGGTTCTCCAGGCTGACCTCATACTTGAAATGCTCTTGTCTCATCCACCTGCATAGCTAGGATCGCAGGTCCATGCCTCCAAAGCACAACAGGTTATACCTTGATGGCGGCTTTTATTTTACTGATTGGTTCTATGAAACAGTGAAAGTTTGCATTATTAAAGCATTTTACTCTCCCTACAGATTTCTTAAAGTTCTATTGTAAAGTTGTTCTTTTCCCTATAATTGATAGGACTCAGTTTTGTATGTGTCAGTGTAAGGTTAGATGAAAAAAAAAAACAAACAAACAGCAAGCCTTACTGCCTTCATGACATCAGAAGACTGCCATCTGACTCAAAATTCTGCCATCTCTTTTACTTCTTTCTTATATCATCATGGATTACACTAGTTATGGTGTAAAATACATATATACACATCTCTATGGCCATTCAAATATGATATTATGTCAAGAAAGTAAGTATTCAAGAAAAATCTGGGTGGTTAAGAAATATCAACATTGAAAAATAGATAAGGAAATCTATTGACTTATATAAATCATCCATGTGGAAAAGAAAGGCAACAATCTATGGAGATAGCTTATCCTCTCTCTAATTTCAAACTTGAAAATTTAAAAAATAATTCTTAAAGGAGACAGAAAAAATATGTGTATCTTACTTTACATCATTTCCTCACTAAGAGTCTTCAGAATTTAATGGTATATTTATAAAAATATTAAAACTAGAAACTATTCTAGCTTTTATAAATGTTTAATTGTTGATGCTTGAGTAATCTGTATACTGTATTTTACATATTATAGTTGTAGATTTATTCATAAATTTCAATCATTTAACTGACTTTAAAAATCTGTTTGAGACCTGAGGATCAACGGAACAGACTGGAAGATGCAGCCACAGTCGCAAACACACTCAGCCACATAATAGGTGACAAACTGGCCGAACAAGCTCACTGGAAAAAAGATAGCCTCTTTATGGTGCTGGAAAAATTGACTTGCCTCTTGCTGAAGATTGAAAACAGACCCAAGTCTATCACCATGCACCATACTCAAGTCAAAATGGATCACAAATCTCAATATTAAAACAGAAACACTAAATCTATTGAAAGAGAAGGTAGGTAAATATCTTGAAGACATAAGAGTAGGAAGAGCATTCATGAACAAAAATGAAACTGCAAGGGAAACACTTCAAAGAATCAATAACTGGGACATCATCTTATTAAAAAGATTTGCACATCTTAAAGAAATCACCAGCAGAGTAAAAAGAAAACCCACAGATTGGGAAAAAATTCTAACTGGCGATACCTCAGACAAAAGTCTTCTATCTAGAACATATATAGAATTAAAAAAACATGAACCCGTCCAAATTCAAAGACCCAATCTAGAAATGGGCATCTGAGATGAATACATACTTCTCAGGTAAAGAAATACAAAAGGCAAATAAATATATGAGAAAATGTTCTACATCTTTAGTCATTCAAGAAATGCAAATAAAAACAACATTGAGATTTCATCTCACCCCAGTAAAACTGGACAGCATTAAGAAATCAACCAATAACAAATGCTGGTGAGGTTGTGAAGAAATAGGAACTCTTCTCCACCCCAGTAAAATTGGACAGCATTAAGAAATCAACCAATAACAAATGCTGGTGAGGTTGTGAGGAAATAGGAACTCTTCTCCACTGCTGGTGGGAATGCAGACTGGTGAAACCACTGTGGAGATCCATTTGGAGATTCCTCAGCAAACTAGGTCTAGAGGTCCCATATAACTCAGCAGCTATTCCCCTTCTGGGTATTTTCCCAGAAGATCTGAAAACATCGTATCACTGCGATGTATGTGCACCAAGTTTATAGCAGCGCAATTTGGAATAGCTAAGTTGTGGAAGCAACCCAAACGTCCATCCACAGAGGACTGGATAAAAAATACCTGTGTCATTTTTATATAACGGAATAGAAAGACAAACTTGAGGCTTTTATAGGCAAACGGTCACAATTAGAGACCACACTCATAAGTGAAATAAATCAGATGTGCATGTGCAAGCAACGTATTGTATCACTAGTGTAAGAACCTGAAAGTGTGAATATAAATTAGGTATGAAAGGAAACTGCTCAAAAGAGCAAATGGGATGAGGGGACGGAGAAAAGGAAGAACAGGATAACTGTATATATGCATATGTATGTGCAGCATGGCTAACATGGTTGCACTATTGACTTATGTCACTTTATTGGAAGGAACAGTTGAGGAGTAGTTATGTGATCAATCTTGTATGTCTATATGTGTTTTCCTGAGCATAAACTTCAAAGTTATCAATATGTAATACAAGAACCATTGTTAATTCCCTGTCACCTTGTCTGTAATTCAGTTTCGATTGTACTGTTCTTGTGCTACTTTGTGTCTGGTTGTTAATGTTTTCATTCTTTTAATTTTAAAATAAAAAAAAACTAGCTGTTTTCATGGTTGGTTGGTTCAAGTCTATTCTTGATATGCATGGGGCTAGAGTGGCTTTTCCATGTCTTTTATTCTTTTAATTGCTTTATGTTTTATACCATTGCATACAAATTAAAGGGAACATTATGAAGTAACTTTTCATGTATAATAACATATAAAGTATTTTGCTACATTTTTGACCTTAAAAAATGACTAGAAAAAGGAAAGAATACAAAATCACTGCCTGAGTGTCAGCAAGATAAGACAGTGCACTTTATATCGAGACACCCATTGACACAAATATCTGTCAGTTATCACCAACTGTGGATTTTAACATTGAAAGATAGGCTACGTACCAATTACTAGAAAATTATAATCGGTAGTGCTTTTCATTAAACTTCAATTTTTCCTCATCTAGTCCCTTAAATTAGTAGTCTTTCTCCATAACTTTATAACACATTTAGAAAATAATATATCATGGTAATTAATAAAATCATTTTATAAAAGTAATCATTTATTGACTGTATTTTAAATTTAAAACCTATTTCCTTTCTTTCATTTACATGAACATTTTCCAAGTAATCATGGTGAGGTGGAAATCCTATGATGGAGGGTATATATTGATCAAAGCAAGAGAGATGACATTAATCTCTTTTGTAGTGTAGCCTTGATTTGTGTATAAGTGTAAGTGTTTGTATACATGGATGGTACACACTTACACAGCTAAAAATCAGGAGTAAAACCAAAGACAACTAGCTAATTCAGTAAACGTTGATATGCTTTGGAAAAACTTCTCACATGTGGAGCGTCAAGCAAGGTATGATAATAAAAGGAAGGCAGTAACAAGGGTGAGCCAGTAAAAAAAAAACAGTTTTAGGCAGGCTGGAATGTATGTCTGAATATCCAACAACTAAACATGAGCATAGGAAAATATTTTTAAAATATCAAGAAAAAAGCCATACAATTAAAGTGTGCTGAAGTGATGAGCAAGATTTCTTTTAAATTATTAACCAGACCTATTCATTCTCATTGTCACTCATTTTAAACTCATTTCCTCTTGACCGAGTGTAAAACATATCCTCCTTACATATTCCATGTAATAGTGGGATCCAAAGACTACCCGAGTTAACAAATCTTTACCTTTGTACATACATTCCACAATGAATTCTTCAAATAATTGTGATCTGAATTTTACCTAGGCTACTCGAGAGATCATCCACTTTAATGTCTCAGGAAGTGTGTAAGCACCAGAACACTGACCTTGTGTAATAACAACTTAACACCTCGCTGTTTAACCACATGCTTTCTCTGAACTCCTATGTCCGCTTCCACAGAACAGCAGCAACTCTGCTTCATGTGTCTTCAACATCATACCGAAGATTTAGTTCCTATTTGAAGCAAGTTATTTAATGGCAGAAAAAGAAGAGATAGAATATGGAGGTGCTGTTTCTTCATTTGTGCATATTATATTTGCTTATATGTCATTGGCCAGAGCAAGCCACAGTCACAGTAGGATGGGGAGACATAATTCTCCCTTGGGGGGCACCTCACTTCACGTGGCAATAGGCAGTGATAGTCACCCATAAACTTGCTCAAAGGAGGGGATAACTGTGAAAAACGATGCACAGGCACTGACAAATATAGTAGGAAAATCATAGAAGAATTTAGAAAAAAAATCCATGATAACATTTAGTGTTATTATGGATACTACAAAGGAATCGAGCAAGGATTTTTTAAACTAACTTTTGAAACAAAATATTATGAATTGATAGGGTCAATCAAGAAGGAAAATTTTGCAAAGAACAGAAAATGAAACAAAAAGTAGAGTTTCTAAAGACCCACAATTTGTCAAGGCAGCAGTGCACATGAACAGCTATTGGGTGAGTGTTTGGTCCAGACTTCAGTATACTTAGCAGGAGGTGGGGGAATAACAGAAGAGGATGAGGGCAAAGGTCAAATTAGTAGGAATAGAAGTGTAAAACTCAGTGAGAAAGTGCAGAGTATGAATTGGGGGTAAATACATATAAGCGAGTCAGATTTTGCTATTGAATAAATACAATGAGGATAAATTACAGCTTTGATTACTACAATTTGCAGTCCCAAATATTTCCCTAAAAAGTCTTCGAGGGATCTTATGAGGGAGTTATAACAGGGGAAACTTCTTCAGAACCTGAATATGTCAAAGGAACAAGAGAAAGAATATGTCAAAAGGACAAGAGAAAGTAATGCCCCCCCCCTTTTTGGTAGAGGGAATGGAAGTTAGTTCCTCGCATTTGCCAGGAAGGAGCTTGCACCACTGAGCTATATCCCTGGCCCAAATAATGCTTACGTAGAGAGAGGGCTTTTCCTGGATGGAGTCAAGGCAAAATGTGAGAGCAAAGCACAACTGTCTTGGCAGCCTCGGGCTCACCCTCTGGAGAACGGAGCCAATGATGGATCCTGAGAACATCGCACTTTCAAAGAAAAGTGGTGTCAGGAATTTTGAGGTGTAGAAACTTGGGATTGTGAAGGGAAAATGTGGCTACTTAGCATTTCCAAGCAAAGAATTTCAGATTAGAATTCATGACTGATTCTGTTAGAGGAAAGGGAGTTGAGGATGGCTTGCTGTGGGGAAGAGCAGCCTGCCCCAGACAAAACGGGACATTATCTACATGAGCGCTGTGACTGACACAGCATAGAACAGTCTTCTGACAGATTCTGAAATGTGGAGAAATATAGAACTAAATATTCCATTTTGAACACAGACCGTTATGAACCTGAAAATTCACACTTCATTATATGGGTGCATATTCATACTCAAATAATCATTCCATCAAAAAATCCAATCATAAATACACAAATAGAAATTATAATTTTCAAACAGTTCACACAAGAAGTGTATCAAAAAATATCATAAAGCAGAAATTATATCAAAATGGATAACAATGATTAGCATACTATGCCAGCTAGATAATATTTTCTTTTAATATCAGGCAGTAATTCATATTTTAATATATAGATACATATACATATGTGTATGTGATAACATATAATGACCCTGAAATTGTAAATGTGTATATATCCCTTCCTATAAACTTGGAACCTTTAGAAGACTTTTACCTGTATCAATTAATATCCCATGAGCATACGAGAATACGGACCATAAAAGTATATGCTGCCATGTATTTTTAAGCAAAGAGAACAGTCCGTAGTTGAATCAATAACTAAACTAAATAGACAGAGATTGTTCCCCTTGTTAATTATCTATAATAAGTAAATAAGAGATGCATATAGATCCAAATAAATAATGATATTGATCCAGATATACAGTGACACATCCATATTTAGACCTATCTCTTTCTTCTCTGAAATCTTCCTCCGTGTTGACGTCAAATCCTCCACTGAGTATGATATGTTTAAAAATTGCTGGACCCAATAATGCACCCAAAAATTACTGGACCCATAATGCACCCAAAAATGCCCTTGAAAATTTATATCTCCTCTGAAGATCTGCTTTTTATATGACTGAATTATAGGTTGTTCATCATAGAATTCAAAGGGAGAGGCCAGTCACAAGATTTCCTACACTTTAACTTTGGCTTAAAGGTAATTGGAGGCACTGAAGAGTTACTAGGGCTCGAATGTTTGGTAAAGAGGTAGGTGAGACGTGCGATTGGAGAGTAGAGAGCCCAAGTTATAGCAATTTAAGCCAAAAAAAAAAAAAAAAAAAAAGAGAAAGAAATGAAGTGCAACAGACCCAGAAACCAAAATGGGGACACCTAGAGTAACTTTCTAGCCTCTTAAAACATTTTGTTAACACGAACAGGGAATAAAATAGGAACAACATATTTGAATAAAACCTATCTTTCTGGTTTCACAAACAGGGATACAAATGTCTGCTGCCACTAGGAAAGGAACCTTCTGAATTCAATTTTTAAAGTTGAGAAGATGCAGATAATGTAAAAAAATAACCTAAGCAACAAAAGAAGTGGTTTATTGGACTTAAAATATAACCTATTATGGTACTTTACAGTGTTTTGCTTGGCACTATTTCCGAAAGTTCGCACTTGACAGAAAGAAGCTTACAGACTCAGAAAGGAGAAGTTAGGAAGCCCGCTGAGCAAGTCAGAGATCTCAGCCCGTGAGGGAGGTCACACAGTGTGGCAGTTTCCTATCAGAGACATGGGGAGATTTCTCCTAAGCACAGAAGACATTCACGAAGGAAGTACTGAGTGTGGGGCTAATACATTTGCCCTTTTAATAAACATGTGGCCGAAGAGAGCAGTAGAAAAGACACAAAATACTCGCTACTTACCATTAACAATGACAATAATATCACGAAAATCAATTTCTCCCCTGGCTTCCACTCTTCCTTCACATCTGTATATCCCTTCATCACTTTTATTGATGTTGAGGATCTGGAGATTATTGTTGGATAACACAGAGAACCGATCTGGAGAGGAAGCAAAGAGCAGGAAATGGTGTCTGTCATTGAAGTCTGAGGCTACTGTGCTCTGAATTGCTAAGAGTTAAAATACGGCACTTGTCTGACACTATCAAAGTTTTCATCCACAAACAATTTCAAATTTGAAAGTAAAATGTAATTTCATGGCCTCAGCTTCTCCACCTACACTGCCTTGTTATACCTTTTTCCTAAAATACATTCAAGACTTCATATCCGCATAAAACAGTTAGGTTATTATTTTCCCTTTGGTGCTTTGAATGCGGAAATGACACACAAAAGAACAATGCAATGAGATTAGGTATTGCAGACATGCAAACTTTTGATGGCAAACATGTAACAACTTGGGAATGGAAAAGGGTTGGAAAATTTATTGAGTATCTTACCTCAACAATTAAACTAATAGTTTTTCAAACTCTGCAGAATCAATTAATGGCACAGTAACATTCAAATCACATAAACAATTTACAAGCTCTAGACCTTACATTTATGTCAGGAATTGTTTTATGGCTAACAGCAAAATAATCTTTAGCAATGAATAGATTAGAGTTAAATTTTATTTCAGTTCTATTTATGTGTGTATATATGTGTATATACTCTTGCATACAAAATAAGCAAATACAGAGCTTGTATTTTAATTCATAATGTAAAATAATATTCTATAGTAATCTCAGACACCTGATCTCAACATAAAATTATTTTGCAAGTCTGGTGTCCTTTGTTATTACTGTAATTCATTCAAGTTCTAAATTCCTTTTTTAGGGGGAAATGTGGAGGGCATTCTTTGATTAGAATGCAATGAGGACAGACGATTCGTTATTTGTTAGAGTTTCTTAAGATAAGGCTTCACTTTACACCCTGGATTAGCCTTGAATTTACAATCCTCCTGTATCAGCCCCTTGAGTACTGGGATTACAGGCGTGTGTTGGATTACATGTGGAGAAGGATAATGCTTTAATTATCCTTGTTAAAACATTTGGTATCCACCCATTTGTACTAGCTACTCCCCTTGGTTCTTAATCAAATGTGACCGAGATTGGTATTCGGGCCTGCAGTGCAAGAGGCTGTAAACCCCCTGATCCCAGAATACATAAATAAAAAAGTTTCTTTTTTACTTCTTCTTATACCAAGAATGTTCTTACATTTCTGTTTTGAAACACTTTCAACAGGCAATATCTAAAATTTCATTAACTAATACATCTGTGAATATTACTGGTTATCATACATTATTTAATAAAGGACACACAGTCTTTTTCTACTTTGGGCCTTGTGGTCAGGTAGAATTGCAAATAATTTAGCATGTATGGAACCTAGGACCCCTATAGTCTAGGGGTCACCCTCTAAACTTGTTGCAATACTTAATGTTCTTACACGATCCCCTGCCTTAACACAGTGCCAGGGAAATCATGGAAGCTACTTTTAAAACAGGCAGAAGTCCCGTCGCCTGGCTGCGTAGATCCAGACTAAAATCCTGTGTGAACTCTTGCTGCCAAATGGTCATGCATGATCAAGAAATAAACCTCTATGGTAAAACGCCGTTCAGCTTGGAGAAAGAATTTATCATAATGAGACAGGAGATACTTGGGCTGGAAATAACACCCTCAGGACGCAGCTAGCAATAGACTGTCGTTTGAAACAGACAAGCAAGTAGTTCGCTGTTGTGAAAGATGAAACTGAAGGGGACAGGAAAGTGGGGATTCGGAGGATACCTTAGAATGAAAATGATGCCTATAAAGCTAGGGCCCCATGGTTTTACCACAAGATGTGTGAACTTTTCATTTTTCTTCCTTGGGTCGACCCTAAGAATGGAGACGAAATGTTTACGCAGGTTGTTTCCTCTGGTCAATAAAAATCCAAATATGAAACTTTCTCACCAACGAAAGACCAGGAAGAGGGGTGATCCAGAATTCAAGAAGTGTCAGGGTCCAAAGAATTTATTTCAAATATTAGAGTGTGAAATGAATGTGAGAAGAGGTTGTAATTTTGTAAAAGTTGGAAGTTTGTAGAGACACTTCTAATAATATGCGGGTGATTATAATATTGTGTTTTCCAACTTGCCAAAAGGTGTGCACTTTTTAACTTTGATTTGGCTTTTACATTTTATTGAATTATGAAAAGTAGTAAGGCCGATGTTTTTAAAATCATAATTGATTGATGATATGAATTAAGAATGAGAATCACATAATAAACATCTTTGATGAGAATAACTCAGTTTTTTTTCTACCTGCAAAGTTTTAGTTTCCCATACTTTTTTTATCTGTTACTGTTACTAACTGTGAGAACGTGTTAGAATTTTATGAAAACAATAATTACTTGTAAATCTAAACACATGGTGAAATATGTGTTTACGTCTATGTAATTTTTGCACAAAGGAAACAAACCACGGGAAAATTGCCTAAGTTACAGTCCCAATGTGTACATAAGGTTGTTGGCAAACTACTGAAACAACATGCATCCTGATAGGTGTTTCCAGAAAATATCTGAAGAAAGTACTGTTTCGGTCACTCACAAATATGTGTTTTAGAAATTTTTAATTGTTACGGGCTATTTGAGTTATGATTTAGACCTAAAATGTCCTCCAAAAGAGTAGTGTGTTTGGGAGATGACTGAAGCACAGGGGTGCTTTACGTAGAAGTACATTCACTCACTGACGAGTTGAGTAGCTGAATGTGTTGCTGGGGAGGGGGCTAGTTCAAGGGGGTTACTGAGGTGAAATTTGGAAGGATACATTCTTCTCCCTGCTTCCTCCTCTCTTCTGCTTTCTGCACACATGAAATGAGCAGCTGTCCCATGCCAGGCCCTTCCACCTTGCTGATTCCGCGTTGCCTTCCAACTATGGACTGAACCCACTGGAAACGCTGAGCCATTCTTTAAGTGGTACATGTCAGGTGTTTGTCCCAGCAGTAGGGAAATGACTAGTACCATCTGTTTCCATTCATTAAAACAGAAACCTAATTTTAATGATTAAAATTAGGAAATTAATCAGATACTACTGAACAAATGGTCTCTTGATGCTTCTTCAAGGAAGTTCTCTCCAAGTCCTTTCTTTTTATTTCACTTTACAGCTGCTTGATGGTTTCTCTCATCTCCTCTTGTGGCTTCAATCACAGTCTACACTTTGATGACTCACACTTTTTCTTCAGATCAGACTATCCTTCTGTGCTCTGTGACTCTGTTTAACATTCGTGCAGATGTAAGTACTTCGATTTCAGCTTGTCTAAAATTTAACTGAAGACATTCACCTGCTTTCCTTCAGTCTATGTTGACCTATCTTCACAATGCCTTTACATGGAACTATCTTCTTAAGGAAAATTTTGAAAGTTATGGGATTTCTTTGGGCAAGCCAAATTCTAAGACGCAGCCATAACCAACAAAACCGCTTGTTCTGTCACTTCCAACTCTATCATTACTTGGGCTAAACTAGTGGTGGCGAATCTTGGTACATGTGCTGCAAGAGGGCACTGTTTGTTATAATGAAAAGCTCTGACGGATTTGCCATCCCTGGAATACTCTTCTCCCTCAACAGCTATTTCCTTAGGATCAGAGGTTTCTCAGGACCTGCGATTTTGCCTTGAATTCCATCCAGGTCATTTTCTTCACAGAAATATTACCATCATTTTCAAAAACATATTAGACCGTGTCACTCCTTGCATTACAAGCATTCAGTGATTTCTCTCTGGATACATTCCAAACTCTTTAACAGAGACGTGAAAGCCATGTTTCCAGCCTACTTTCTTTCCTATTAGCTCTTGATTAAGTAATGTCAGCTATATTTATCTAATTACATAACGATGCAAGTTGTAGTTGCTCAAAGCTTCTAGAAGTTATGAAATTATTCTAAGTTCTGGCATGTCTCATCCTTGGTGTCTTTGACCTCCAGCCACTGTACACCTTGTTCTCTCCTCCTGGGAAGACCTCACTCCCCTTTCTTGCCTAATCACCACTTACATTTAAAGATGGTATTTCGTTCCTAACGGGCATCTTTAACACTCTCACTTTAACTAGCTTAGGTATTCTTTGCTTTTCATATTTTTATTGTACTTTTCTTAACTTAAACTCAGTGATATCTGATTATCTCCCTGATTTATATCTGTGCCTGTAGACTATTGTTATACTTATTTTGAAGGTAGTGAACTTGCTTTTCTTACTGCCAGTCAACAACATCTAAAAAGGAGCTAGGCAGGAAAGTGCAGCAAAGAATATGAAAAGAACACCTAGAACTCTAGAGACATAAATGTGGCAATTGATTAACTGTTAAGTGAACCTTTTATAACAGAAAGCGATTATAAATGATTTTTATTAAAAATGGTAACTTTACCCATAATTGCTGATGCAGGAAGAATACTAACATTAGATATCAACCAAAGCACTTTCCAAAGTTCATGAGATAATTTTTACCCTAATCAATGTTGAATGAACATCTATGTATCCCTCCATGTAAGCAAAAGGATCACTAAAAGTCAGAATATTCAACTTTTATGGAAAGAAGATGCTATCTTCACTTGCTACCTGCTTGGAATCTTTAGCAGATGAATCTCCTTTCAAAGGCAACAGAAAAATTCTACTTCACTTATTTGGCAAGAATTGTTATTTTGGATACATGTCACACAGTTACTCTCAAAAGCATAACTGTTGAGTATTTATACCCTTCATTATCTGATCTGGAATATATACATTTTACCTGGATTACACCTTAGGGCAGCTGAAAGTACCTCAATCCTCTGTATCTATGCTCTTTTAAATCTCAACACCCATATTTTTCAAAATTAATCTATTAGCTATGAAAAGAGACTATATAAAATAAAGATTAATACTTTATGTGCATGATAATATATGCACAAGTTGTTCAATAAAAATATACGTGCCAAATTTTACCTACTATCACAAGGTTAGAAAAGTTTGAACTTTCTCACAATTCTCTTGAATAATTTAAATAATATTAAAAATAATCACTTTCACGTCGTTATGTTGTTGTTGCCCACCTTAAAGTTATGTTTCATTTTTAACTCCAGTGGCTTCATTTACATTGGATTTTCTCTTTAAATAAAACCTACACACCTGTAATTTTGGTAAACCTAGTTGCAAAGATTTTAAAAGCTCTATAAGGATGAGAAAAATAAATGAGTCAATGTAATTTACTGAGGACTCAACCCCTAACCAAATAGTTCATCTGATCCTTTCTGTACCTACATAATAAGTGAACCAACATTGAAGGATGTCTCATGTAATTTCCAAACTTCCAGTAATTTTTGAGATAAAGAAAATCTATTTGTACAGACGATGAATCTGATTTAGGAACACAGCAACTAGAAAAAGTCTTTAATAATTCAGGGCTTTAAAAAGAAGCAAACTGGGGCTGCTTATTTACATCATTCCATCTTGGTCTCTGGGGAAAAGGTGTGAACTGTATGCCGCCACCATGCACTGTGCATCCCCACTAACCTTACCTCAGCCTTCCCCAACTATCCGCCTGTCCTCTGATGCTTTTGTTCTGCATGCATCTTTACAAATATAATTGGTTTCAAAGTCCTCATGGTACTAAGGTTTAGGAGAAATCATACATATCACTCTTAATATCAAATTTTCTCAAAAAATGTTTAGACATTATTATTTAACTGTCAGGAAAGAAATGACCTTTCTATGATTACAAGAGAAAGCTCTAACATATTGCACAGTTTGCTCATAGGATTTGTTAATAAAGTCTAAAGCAGTCACACTAAATAAAACAAGAGGAAATTATGTGAAATTACTCATTAGAAATGAGGTTTTGTCAAAATCTGACAAGCACTGGATCTGCCAACCTCAGAAAGATTATCCTATGTTAAAAAATGACTATTGAACATGATTATGATACATTCTCTCTACATTTTCAAAAATAGATACTCTACTTTCTGTCCTTTATGCTGTAGAAATTTCATCTCTTGGAAACACAAAAGGAATCATCCAAGATAGAAAATACTTTTAAAAGACTCAATTATTTTGTACTTCTGCGCAATGCAGGTGCATTGAAAAATACTCTAAATTGAAAATGCTCCCTATGCACAATGGTAAAGAAGCATAATGTAAGCAAATTATGCTTTCAATTTCAAATGTCATATTATTCTGGGGTTTAGCTCAGTCTGAATCAAAAACATGAAGACAATTTGAATGAATGTACTTTTATTATCCATAAGCAGCTTTCCACAATGTTTAGAATATGCAGGTATCTATGAAAGAACATCCCCAGAATAATAAACTGGACTCATAAAGTTGTTTAGTTAGCTATGCTGAGCTCATGGGATCGCGTTTGAATTATAACATCAAATCAGTATGTATACCTTTCCTTACATATTTTTGTTGAAAACTGTATTTTTTTTTCTTGAAAGTCATCTTTCAACTATATCTTTAAAATTTTTTAAATCATTGTTCGACATTCAGTATTTTCACAAGTCTCAGAATTTTTAGAACATATAACTTAGGGAGTTACCAAAATACTAACTGTCGGAAATCGCGGTGACGTCCTGGTTGTGATACAGCCAGCTGACTGCAGGCGCAGGTGAGCTGCTGACTCGGCAAACTACTTCGGCATCCTCTCCTTGCTTGAATTCTTGAGGAGACACCACCTCTCGGAAAGTGAGTTTTTCTGTATCCAGAAAGTAAAATAGGTCAGAAAGGAATTATTACTTTTCACAATAGTATATCCTAAGTGATACACAATAACAATTTAGGATAAAATATTTTAAATAATAAAATATGTTGATTATACCATGGCAAAATTATTAGGTAAAGCTACATCGTTTAAAACCTCAAGCCAAATGAAACAGTTCTTCACCTCATAGGTTCTTATTACACAAAGAATCAATTTCAGAGTCACCACAATGCCATAGTAGGTCTTATGTGAAGTCCTACTATGACCTAGTGGAGGCCACCCCACCACTCTGATCCCGGGTTCTGCTCTGTCCTGGTCACAGACCTCCAAGAAGAACTGCCTTCCTCCTAGTCCCTTGAGCAGGCCAGGTTTGTTCTTGCCCCAAACATTTTATTCCCTAAAGTTTATTCAATTTCTGCCCAAAGCCTTCCTACCAAATAATATGTCTTCCCCCTCAGCTTTTCTTATTTTCTATTCACAATTAATAATGTTTCCTTAAAATGTCATAGCATGTATTACACTATACTCTTTTCTAAATTGTTATATTTGTTTTACAGGACTTCAGTTGTTGTTAGTTAGACAACAATATTATTTTTTTTTAATGAGAGGAACATGGATACCTGTGCTTGGTGAGAATATTTCAGAAAGCAAAGCACTGTGTGGCCCTTAAGATTTACTTTATTTTTTTAATCTTCACAAAAATGTCTTCATTTGCCCATTTAAAATATTGAAAAATCACGCTTCTCAGGTGAAGAGAATATAAATAGCAAATCAATATACCAACAAATGTTCAGTATCATTGGTCATTCAAGAGATGCAAAACATTGCTGAGATTCCATCTCGCCCCAGAAAGAATGGCTATCATCAAAAACTCAACTAATAACAAATGCTGGAGTGGCTGTGGCAAAAAGGGAACACTTCTTCACTATTGGTAGCCGTATAGACTGGTACAACCACTATTGAAATCAGTGTGAAGACTCCCCAGAAAACTAGGATTAGAGGTCCCATTCAATGCAGATATTCCCTTTCTGGGTATTTTCCCAGAAGAGTTAGAAACATCCTAGCACAGAGACATATGTGCACCCACATTGATGTCAGCACAATTTGTAATAGCTAAATCTTGAAAACAAGCCCCATCAACCGATGACTGGATAAAAAAGACGTGGTACTTTTATGTAATGGAGCACTACTTAGGCATAAAGAAAGACAAAGTTGAGACTAGTATAGGTAAATGGATGCAACATGAGACCATACTCATAAGGGAAACAGATCAGTCATGCATATGTAAACATCATATTGTCTCCATAATGGAACAAGTTGAAAGTGTAGCTAGGATCCAAAATGTACAGCAGATACTGTGAAATGGGAAGAAACTTCTCAAGAGGAAATGAAACTGAAATGGAGGAAAGGAGAAAAGAAAGAAGGGAAAAGGAAAACAATACATACACACAAAAGATAGTTTCAATAGTTATAATACTAATTGCTATTGGTTCACTGAAAAGAAAGGTTTATGCCTATGTTGTTTGACCAATTTTTCATGCCTATATCTTATAATACGAGTATCTACTTTGAAGATCACAACACGCAACGTTCTAACCATTGTTACTCTCCTATACACTTGTTCTGAAATTAAATATCATCGTTTTATTTTTCCTTATCTTTAAAATTAAAAAAACAAAATATGGAAAAATCTTTTAAAGTGCTGCATCTTTGAAATGAACCTTTTGATTTAATTTTTCATTTTATGTGAAAGAGCTAATGTAGCTTGTCACATAAATAAGGAAATACTTCTTTTAGGAGGTAGCTTCAAGTGAGCAGGGGATGCAAATCAGAAAAAAAAAAATGAGACTAACAACTCATTAACAGGCTCTGTGTTAGCCAGGGAATGACTTGACATTTTTCCTTTACCCTACTTCTAGAGTCATAAAACACAAATACATAAAGAGGTGATCACTTAGGATAGCATATTCTAAAAATGAGTGTAATATTTTCAGGCATAAATGCTAACCACCACGTACAGTTGGAAGGCATTATTGTGAATATTTTATGCAATGTTAGGTAATGCAATCATCAAAACATTGATTTGATTTGACATCCATCTAGGTATGATGGATGTCCTACTACACCCATTTATAGATAGACACACGGATGACAGGGAGTGTAGGTAATTTGTACAAGGTCACAAAAGTAATGTATAGAGTTTGGTTTTAGAAAGTTCATAATATTCACAGTGATTCTGTGAAATCATTTCACAGCAATCTTGTAAAATCACCAGTTAATGATTTTTAAATATAAGAGAGCAGAGAGGGACCTCGGAAATAATGCATTTGAAACATAAAAAGGAAGTGGACAGTTTGAAAGCCTTGTTAATGAAAATAGCTGGTGGAATCAACTAGTGCAATAGCTCACGGAATAGCTAGTGAGGAATCTTGACGAGCTATTACTCTCTACTAGACTAGTTTTCAGCTTTCAGTTCTCCTTCAGTCTATTTTCCCCAAGTTCCTGCTATTGCCATTACAAATGCTAATGCTATGACACATGTAATGTCATTTGTTCCAATCATGATATTGTCTTTTAAAATTAAAGTTAAGTCTAAGTACAGTTCATATTAGCAAATAAATAATTTACTCAAAGGAGGATTAATGTACTGAGAAAATTGAAACATTTTAGTTTATATCATTTAGCCAATATTATTAGCTACATTCATAGATTTGTAACTATCTATTACCTAGCATGGTTTTCAAGATATACTGTAGTTGTAGACATGTTTTACAGCATTATACAGTACGTAGTTTGTTCTTGAGTGTTAGTTTATATTATTCAACAAATGTTCTTTGAATTCTCTATAACAAACAATTAAACTAATAAATACATGACTTACGGTAAATTTCCAAAACTACCGTAGCTTCTTGTGTTTGTCCTTTGGCATCTGCTGCTTGACAGCGATATATCCCTGCATCTTCTATATTTGCGTTGTAAATGGTTAGTCGTGACCGGCCAACCTCCTTCTGCACCACCACCCTCTGGGTTGAAATTATCTTCTCTCCTTGCGGATTATACCAATCTATACTCTCAGGCTCACCAATTGCTGCACAGAGTCACGAAAAAGAAACATTTGGAAATATGTTCAAGTGTTTGTTTGGCAGTGACATTTACTATTAAATAAAATTTTTACAATTTAGAAAAAAATATAGATAGAAAACTGGAAATCTGAAAATTGTACAAATTTGAAGGCAAATACAAATGTTAACATAAACATTCTTCTTTGTTTCCACAACAGTAAATACTTAATCCTGTTGAAGAAAGCAAACTCTAAATCCAAAAGAATACCTCTATACAACCTTTAAGTTTTGAGAGTCAAATTTTACATCAATCATCTATGGATTATATATAATCCATTATTTATATTTCAGTGCTAAAACTATGTGAGCCAGACATAGAACCAGTTGACATATATATTTAAACACAAATATGGATGCTAATATAACTTCCTGTGTTAAATTTTCTTGCTAGAGTGAAGGTAGAGGGATATTTTCCCTATTAAAGAAGAGCTTACAAAAAATCAACCACTTACCAAACAAACTTTGACCTATAATAATAATTCTGAACTTTAAATTAATTTCCAAATTGTAGCCTTATAAGAGGCCAAACTAAAATGAAAATGAGATCCACTATTAAAATGAAATCCTGATCTTTCTCCAACTGAAATGAGTAGTTTTATCTTTTAATCTACAGTTGTTAACTATTGAATCAGATGATAATCATAATATATTGAGATGACACTTATCTTGCTAGGCTATTCCCATCAAAGCATTACAATACAAACACTAAGTTTTACAATTCAGAAAGTAGGTTAATAAAAGCTGCAGGTACCTGTATTTGCTTTTAGTTATGTGTGAAGGGCATTTCATCTAATTATTTCAGAGATGATTTGTTTCAGCAACCTGTACTACTAACTCAGATATGATGAGGGACGTGGGTAAACTGAAAGAATACCTATAGGACCTCTTTTAAGAAAACTTTTTTCTGGATTTGTTCCCATGAAATTGCTTTAGAAAGAAATTACCTTTCTTTTAAAAACAAATTTTACCATTTAAAATATGGAAAAGTTTGAATTTTAGATGAATGCTGTATCTTGTTCTTGTGAATGGAACCATAAACCATAGTAGTTACAACAGAATGCATTTAGGCAGTATTTGTTTTATTTTTATATCTGTAGAAAAAGTGGAGGGGAATCATACAAATTCTAAGCAACACGTTGGACATTTTATTCCTTAAAACATGTTAGGAAATTCATGGTGAATCTATTCTATATTTTCACACAACTGTCATAGCTGACATTCTTTTAGAATCTCTAGTAAATAAAACTTTCTATCAAAACTACTAATGTTGTGAGGTCTGCATCACTGTACAGATGATTAACAAATATTAAATGTTTTTATTTTCTTGGATATGTTGCAAAAACTCATTTATTACATGTACTACAGTTTTATTTCGATCAAAGAGCACATTTACATTCTTAATATTTTATATATGCATATATATTTATGTAAAGATCTTGATGAGCCTGAAAAATTTAGAGATATATATACATAGGAAAATAATATAAGCATTCTTATTTGCATGACTTCTTATATCTTTAATTTTTAGATTCATGTTTTATTAATATAACTAACAGAAATTATACTATCTCCAGAACATGGTATGGTACTTGGTAATACATCTTCATTTAAGGGGAAGCAATATTTACTTATTTGCTTTCTTACTAAAACCTTCAAGAGCCAGTGTATAACTCAATAGTAGAATGCATTCTTAAAATGCACTCGACCCCAAGTTTGATTCTGCACACCCACACTGTCTGCCTCCACCCAAACAAGAAAGGAAAAGAAGCAACTCATTGTGACTGAAAGACATTTATTACTAATGTTTATTTAGGTGTTATTTTGATGATATTCAATATGCAAAATTGACTGCAACATATAGTGACATGATAATATATAATAAAATTGTAGTTTCAAATCTTATTGCAAATTATTTTATCATTCTCTCATGTGATATAATTGAGTGTGTACATGTATATCTGCTTCTGTATAAATGTAATATAAATAACACTTAAAGAAGTATATTCTGTGTCAGAGTTCTGCTGACATAATTTGTGATGTTGAACCAGTCATGGCTCTACAGTTTCATTCACAATTTTTGAACACACAGTGTATTTATAAACCTATGAATTGAGACCTTTAGGAAGGTATGTATGTGAAGATTCATAGGCACTATTCAAATATTCACACATATACTCTGGATATAGTTTATGAATATATTATTAAAACTATATTTGTATTTTAATAAGTTTACCGACAATTTAAATTAGCATCATTCTCAAGATAACTTCTACCATGTACTTTATGTCAGGAAGACTGGCCTCAAATGAGATTGGAATTGTTTTCGTATAAATAAGAACAGAAACATTTCTAAAATGTCTTCATAGGCAATTTTAGCACAGAATAAATAAAGTTAAGTACTTTAGGTACAAAAGCAGGTATGCACAAAAATGAATTTGATGTGGATAAGCAGGTGCAGAGGGTATTCACCTGACATACTCTGAATAAGAATTTGATGATCAAGTACTTCAATGTTTTCTGAAAGAACCCTTACTTTCACGTTTAAACTAAATAAAGTTCACATAAATTTCTATAGCTATCATGATATACGAGATATTTAATTCATAGGTCTTGGAAAAGTTTTTTCATTAATTATCTGTCTAATTTATGTGAATATTATGTTTCAAAGGATAGATTTTTGTTCTACAATTTTCATTCAAATGTAAGTAAAATGCACTGTGCCATATCCAATTTATTTATTGCTTGTTTATAAAGTCAGTTTGGTTAGAATTTTGCATTTTTCCTAACATTATTACTTAGGAAGATATATAAATTCATTTAAGATAATATTCATGCATTATAAGTTATTCATAACATAGTGCTATTTTAAAAATAATCTAGTTAAACAGTCAAAATTAATAACTTGAAAATAAATAATTTTCATGAAGTCTAATATGCAATACTTGGTTATTAAGAAATTTTGATCATTTTAAATGCAATGATTATTTATTTTTAGGAAATTGAGTTTGTAGTCCTTAAATTGAGCAAATATATGTTACCAATTATAAATACAAAGCGAGCTATCTGAAATTTTTAACACATACCTGTACATGTGAAGAATTTAGATTCTCCCACACTAAGCTCTACTTTGCTAAGTGAAATTGTCACTTGAAGAAGAGCTGAAAAAAATTGAGAAAGAATTAATTTGGTTTCAACTATGAAGAGCAACGAGTCATATGTAAACCACATGGTCAAATACCAATAATTTCCTAAATTTTTATTACCCATAATGACAAGTGGATGTTCTGAAAATATCATCCATTAGCATATTGATTGCATTATTATCCATTTTATAACCAATTAAGTAGAGCATTTAAGTTAGTATGTCAAAATTTTGCTAGTCAAGTAAAGAAACTAATTCATTTTTAGGAAGCTATTTATAAGTTAGATTTTACATGCACAAATATATTGGGCAATAGTTAATGACAAATACTGCACAAAAGTTGAAACATTGTTAGAAAAAGAAAACCATACACTGCAGTTACAACAATGAAAATATATACATGAGCTACATGTGAAGTATTTAATAAAATATTTCCATGAAAGGAGGCGTATGAATGTGTGAGAATTCCTAATACAAATGTGTTCAACGAAGAAACCAGGACAAAGGTAATAAAAAGGAAGCCGAAGTTCAATATCATAAATGTTCACTGCTGAATTTAAAATAAAGTAGTTGGATGATGAAGAATTTTAAAATATAGTTAAATTTTGGCTTCATATAACTTGACACACATGGGTTTTTTCTTCACTCATACAGTTTTAATGATAAGACAAAGTAGATAGCCCCCAAAACTCTGTCCGTCCATCTCTTTTTCTTCAGAAATAAATTACTGAACTTTCAGTCATGTAATGAAGGTGTCACGGATAAACAGAAAAATCTGAAACCAGAGTGCAAGCCTAGCTTGGGGATTAGCTGCTTACAATACTCAAAACATTTATTTAGCTTAGCACAGACAGCACAGAGTCAGGAGCCAAGCATCTCCTATACTATACGGTATTCCAGAAAGTGGACAGCACTGGACTAGGGTGACATCCACCCTGAGGAGGCGGAGATAACAGAATCAATCAGATCCCTGAGGAGAGAAATGATAAGGAGGACTCCTGGCCCGACCTACGGAGTAGGAGGGTTTTCCCACTTACGTTACTCACAATTTTTTCTACATCCAGGTTTGGAATTTTAACTCTGAGCACAAGATCCCTAGAAACCCAAGGAAAGGGCTGGAGATATAGCCCAGTGGCATAAGCACCTGCCTGGCAAGTGTAAGGTCCTGAGTTCTATAAAGAGGGACAGATATGGAGCCTTTGTAGGCAAATGGTCAAAATTAGACAACATACTCATAAGTGAAATAAATCAGAGGTACATGTGCAGGCAATGTATTGTGTCACTGGTGTAAGAACCTGGGGGTGGGAACATAAACTAAGAGTTATGAAGGAAATCTGTTCAAAAGTAAAGAACAGAGGGGACGAGGGAAAGGAGAAAAGAATGAGGTAAAAATTTATGTATGTATGTATGTAAGTATCTATGTATATACATGTATGCGGGATGGCTGGCATGGTTCTACTATTGACTTATGTCATTGAATGGTAGGGAATAGTTGATGACTGGTTGATCAATCTTGTATGTCTTTATGTGTTCTCCGGTGCATACATTTTGAAGATATCAATATGAAGTGCAACAACTATTGTTGGTTTTCTGTTGCTTTGTCTATAATTCAATTATGATTATAAGTTTATTGAGCGACTTGTGTCTCTTTGTTAATGCTTTTCGTTTTTTTTTTCTTTTTCTCTTCCTTTTTCTGTTGTAGTTGATGTAGTTCTTTTTGCTTTCACACTATAAAAAGAAGTTGTACTACTGACTTAGGTCACTTTATTGTAAGGAATAGTAGATGATTAATTGTCTGATCAATTTTGCATGTCTATACCTATTTTCCTGAATATACAATTAGAAATTATCAATATGTAATGCAACAACCATTGA
>PVLD010014033.1:0-53786 GCA_004027595.1 Dinomys branickii | reverse complement strand
TCCCCTTCTTCCACTTCCCTCTTCTCTCCTCTCCTTTCTTTGCCTTTCACCCCAATGGCTCTTCCTTGCCATTGTCTCAAGAAGTATCTTCTATAGGGTGTGTGAGCTGTTTCCCCAGTGGGGGTTAAAGATGGCACCGAGAATCAAACTCAGGACCTTGCACTTGGCAGGCAGGCACTGTGCCACTGAGCTATATCTCTGGCCCATTATTACTCATCTTTTGAAAATTGTCTTTGAGGCTATAAATCCCTGAAGTCAGAGAATGTGCATTATATCAAAATCGTAGCACCTGCATCATTTTTGCTAACTCTACTATTGAGACCATAGCCTCATCTACTCTAGGAAAATTGAAATCATGTAAATGAGTCAGATTAACTAGGAGAACAGGATTGAGCTGAACCACCAACATGCCTTGGATACTGATATATCCCTGGGAGATGTAATGACCAATATTGAACTTCAGCTTTTGAGATCATAGATACTGTGCAAGTGGGACCAAGGCCCTCCAGTCCTCTGTTCCCCTCTCTTGGGCCATTTGGAAAGTCTCATTTTCTCTAGTCCTGTAGGACAGCTCCCAAGGAGGGGCCATCAAGAAGGCTCTCATGGCTGTTTATAGACTCTGGCTGCTAGCTGAAAACACAAATCGTTTCTACTGAGCTAGAGCTCATACAGTCAGGTTGTTTTGACTAAGAAATCCCTGGATCACTTGATCTCAAGGTGAGTGAGAAGACTGTGTATTATAGCAGCAGTCCTTCAGGTCGGGAAAACTGTGCTGAATGTCAGGAAGACTAAACAAGAGGATACCTCCAGAAGCACTCCTTTCATTTAAGGTGGAGAATTAGTCCACAGTTTCAAGAGTGCTGGAAAGTTCTTGAACCTGGGTCAGCTAGAGCATTCAATTATTGTCAGGTATGAGAACTCAGGTAGGAATGTGCTGATAGAGCTTCAAGAGCTAAAGGAGGAAAATAAAACCTGAATTGGGTGTGAAAAAGAAACCTTAACCTGAGTAACCTGATTTCCCACAGCAACTGTCAGACTCCAAGGGCCTTCAAAGGCAATTTCTCTTTCCTCCTCAGAGACAAGAACATTACAAGTTGAGCTTCACCTGTGTGATCCAACTAGGAACACAGACTTGCATTCATAGAGCAATGCACCAGGGTCTGCACTGAGAAATTCATAATGGCCTAAAAGGGGCAGAACTGGTACACACATAGTACCTAAAAATTTCAAATGCTCATGCGTACCAAAGTAAGACAACAAAACAAAACTCATGAGTTGACATCCACTAAGATTCCCTTTAGAAATAAGTGCATGATTCTGTTCTAGGGCTGATGGCTTTCTTGACAAGAAGGGAAATACATCAAAATTGCAGTAACGTTTGGTTTTGCACACTGCTGTGAGCAGTTCTTTTCAAAGCATTATCTTCCAAAGATTCATCTGCATGTCAAATTAACAGATGTGAATTTGGAAAGCCCAGCTAAGAGTAGCAATATTCTCATAGCGAGCAGAGTTACAGAAAGTGCTAAGAAAGAAAAATATGCATTCAGCTGTCAAAGAGAAGTAAAATAAAACAAACTCTAATATACGATCAATATATATACCATGTAACAACAAAGAGGGGATATCAAGTCTCCCCAGACGTGGAAAAGCACTTCAGTGCTTGCAAGCAGTCTCAGAAGTCTCCAAGCACCTGTGGAATTCTTCTGAAAAGTTAAAACAGACAGTTGACTTGAAGACATGATTTTTATGGCTGCAGCCATGAATATAGTTGTGGTTAACTGCAAGTAGCTTGCAAATCCAGCTTTCTCACCGGTATTGTCACTACATGATCAGCTTTCAGTTCTGAAAATTCATTCACATGACCAGGGGAGAATTTAAAAAGTAAGCCTTATACTCCAAAGGAATAGTCCCTAAGTGAGTTAATTCCACAGATGCTTTAGTCACCAGCTGTTTCTCTGGAGCAAGAGCATGGTTCCTAACTCAGTTCTTCTAGATACAGATTCCTTTAGATTCCATGCTGTGGAACTATGACTTAATGGAAACCAGTTACTGCCCTTAAGGGTAGTGGTTTTCAAACCTGACCGCAATAGGAATCATCTGGAGAGGTTTACAAAATACTGGCACTCAGGTCTTACCCTGAGAGAGTCTAATTTCATTCATGTGCAGGACACATGTTGGAGAATGAAAGTTTTACAGTCTCCCCATGTGGTTCTCATGTGCTAGCAACACGAATTAGATATGCTTTAGTGTAGAGTCACTTGTTCTGTATATCTATGTACAGTTTACCCACATGCCTTTCCCTGTCTCTTAACACACTCTTCTTGCTCTTTATAGCTCTAAGGATAATGCTTGGAAGGTGGCAGCTACTTAATTGCTTGTTCCATGGATTAATGATGGTAACAGGCTCTTTGTGAAGCCGAGGGAGAGAGGGGTGTGGGGACAGGTTGGTTAACGTATACAAAGTCACAGCCAGATATGAGGAATCTGTCTTGATACTAAATTATACAGAAGGCTGATCACAGTCAATAATACAGTGCACAATCCAATTCAAAACAGCTAAAAGAAAGGATTTTGAATTCTTTCATCACAAAGAAATGACAAATGTTTGAGATGATGGAGAACCTCAATATCCTGAGCTGATTATTACATAAAATGTGAATATACTGAAACATCACATTATGTATGGAGGTATCTGAGCATTAACAAGCACAGAGAAAATCCCTTAAGTCAACCTTGACCTAAATAATCCTTCCTTTAGGCCACCGAAATATCTTCAAATATTATTTAAACATTTTATCAGAAGTCTGTGAGAATATAGAATGTTAAAGATTTAGTACAGTACTTGTTATAATTACCAGATATAATCCTCGAACAAAAACATTCTAGATTTTTTAAAGGGAAAGTATTCAAACAATATTTGATCATCTTATATAGGTTATGATAGGATTCTGCCTGCATTAGCACCATGCTCTAACCAGAGGCTGATGTGGCAGGGCAGAGTAGGAACCAGGCCCCATCTGCTGAAAGGATACATGACAAAAGCTCAAGAAAGCCAATAGCGGCTGGGGATATAGCTCAGTGGAATAAGCGCTTGCCTAGCAAGTGCAAGGTCCTGAGTTCGATCCCCAGTACCGCAAAAAAAAAAAAAAAAAAAAAAAAGGAAACCAATAGCAACTAGCAGATTACAATTTGTGAAGGCAAAGAGGTTTAGGTGGCATTTTTCTGATGGCTAGGGTGATGAACACTTTTTCCATATGCTTTTTGCCTATTTGAATTTATCTTGAGGTGTATTTAGTTCATTTGTCCATTTTAAATTGGGTCCACTGATTTTCGAGTTCTTTACTCTATATATTAATGCTCTCTCAGAAGAGCAACTTGCAAAAGTTTTCTGCCATTCTGTGCAGTTTCCCCAGTTTGTTGTCTCCTTTGCTATGCTAAACCCTTTAAATGTGATGTAGTCCTATTTACTGATTCTTGATATTCTTTCCCCTGCTTTTGGAGCCCTGTCCAGGAAGTCTCTGCCCATGCCTATGGCTCCAAGGCCCTAGCTCTAATTCTACACTGAGATTCCACCTTACCCCAACCAGAGTGGTTGTCATCCAGAACGCAAAGGGCAATGCTGGTGACAACACAGGGAGAAGGAGGAGGGGCCCTCTGTTGTTGGTGGGGATGTAAACTACTGAGCCAGTGCATGGAGATTTCTCAAAAGATTAAACAGAAATACCATGTTCTACACCTCGTCTATGCCTGTGTGTATTCTTCCCCACACTAAAGTCTGAATTCTATAGCTATACACGCATGCCCATGTTTATAGCAGAACGATTCACAATAAGTCAGTTAAGCTTAGGTGGGCTCTGGAAACAACCTAGAGGCCCACCAACAAATGAATGTAGTATGGAAGAAGATGTACTATATACACATAATGGACTATTACTCTGCCATAAAGAAAAATGAAATAATTTCAGTTGCAGGGAAATGGATGAAACTAGAAATCATCATGCTAAATGAAATTAGAAATTAGCTAGGTGCAGAAAGTTAAATACTGCATGGTTTCTATTAGTGAAGAACTCAAATAAGTAAATAAATAAACAAATAACAAAGGAGAGGTGAGAGGAAACGAGGAGGCAGAGTCTTGGAGTTGGGGAAGGGGACTTATGGCAAGGGAGAGGGGGCGGAGGGTGGGTAACAGGATTGAAACTGATTAACATATGTTAAATGTATGTGCCAACCTCCCACAGTAAACTTCACCACTATGTAATATCAGTACGCATGAATGAAATGTAATACAATTCAGAAAAGGAACGGAAGTAGCAGAGGCAACTGTGGCCCTCACCTGAAGGGGGCCTCTTTATGGAATCGCTCCCAGAACTGCTGCTGTTCCACATCGAAGGCAGTGCACTTCTGGCGAAGGATGGCCACTTCATTTGCCTGTAGTGGAGCCACCTGCTGCCTCACAGTGATGGCCAGCTTCTTTACATGGTTCCATTTCTCAGGTAGCTCCTGTAAAAGAGACCTCAGTACAGCCAGACCCACAGCACTCCTCCCCTGTATCCTGGAGCTGGCATCACTGAGATTCTTTGGTCCATGCTGTGTATAATCGAACTCCTGGCTGTCAGAGTTCAGTGTCAACTTTACTGGCTTTGACAGTCTCCCAGAGGACTGAAGAGTGTAACTGAGTGTGTCTGGGGCCTAGGGCTTGTGTCTGGCTCCGGCCTCTTCCTCTTCGGTGCTGTTCCCTTGTTCTGCTTCCCTGCTGCCATGCATTGCTCCCTTCTGCCATATTTCTGCCTTGGAGCCATCTGACCATGGACTGAATCCCCTAAATAGGGAGCCATATTAAACCTTTCCCTCCTATCAGTTGCGGAAATCAGGTACTGTGTCCAGCAACTGGGAAGCCACTGACACAATACTGTAATATGGTGCAATCAGTCACCCATTTGCCATGATGTTCTCCCTCCCTCAGGTTACAGCTTGCACCTCCTTGGTTCCCTGCTCTCTCTATCACTGACTTCTGTCTCCACACTAACCCTCGCTCCTTCAACCTCCAGCTCAGGGACACTCACCCTCTCTGCATTTTTCAGGAGTGACTGTTTGCCTCTTCGTATGCTCCACATTCTGTCTTAGCCCATTTTAACATCACACAAACATTCTTCTTTCCCCCAAATCCAAAATTGCCTATCTTTAATTCTGGGAAGTATCGTCATCCATGTTGATTCTCATGTATGTCCACATCATTACATTCTTCCATATTTACTGAGTTACTGGAGTGTCTTTGCCATTACCCATTAAAGTTCCCAAAGGGGAAGTTGAGTCATCACCAAGGCCTGTTTTTCATTACCTTCCACCCACCTCACCTCAGTCTTAAATCCTAAAACTTCTCTTCTTTTGTTTTTTAATATATAAATGCACTGACCTCCAGTTGCTTAAACACAGCTTCTGGCAATTCTTGGTCATAGGTTTTCAGCAATTCGATGGTTTGCTTGAGGGGCTCAAACATTTCATCAGCGCTGCTCTGCCGCTCTTTAAGGGCTACAAGGTGTCCCATGATCTCAACCAATCCTTGGAAATCTCCTTTCTCAACTTCTTTGAGCAAGCCACTCTCACTGCTTTTTATGAATGCTTCAAGGTCATCCAGGCTAATCAACACAAACAGAAATGAGGAACCTAAGGGATTGTCCAGGTGACACCAGTGTTACCTTTGACCCGGACGGTGGATTTGAGAATTGGCCGGTAATTTTACATGTAGAGGCAACAGGGCCCACCAATGGCAAGGATGTGAGGCACAAAGGAATGAAAAAATTAGTAACCCCTGGGAATGTGGTAAATTATGGTGCCATTTGCAGATACGAGGAAGAACCGGGACAGGCTAGGGGGTTTTGTTTTGTTGAAGATGTGAAGAAATGTCTCAAACACTTTAGGTTTGTGATGACCAGTGGATACCAGTGACCTAAAGCAAAGATTTATTAGAGATGACGTGTAAATCTGAAGATTCTGGGAGACGAGGGTTAAAATATAAATTTGATTGCTATTAGCACGTAGATGTTTTAACTTTACCTGTGCAGTGCTGGAAAAGGCACCTAGGGCTTCGGGCATGCTAGGTGACTGCACTAGCACTCAGCTGCTTCGCCAGCTTCACAGACGCTTCTGAAGCACTGGCTGAAATTATGTGGAAAGTGCATGTAGATACAGAGGAAAGTCCAGGCTGGAGGCTTCAGGAATTTTAGTATTTTGAGGGTTAGGAGAGGAGAGGAGCCCAGCACAAGAGATCAAGAAGGCAGAGCTAGTGAAATGGAAGGAAAATAAGGAAAGTGAGGAATCCTGAGGGGAACATGAAGATGCTGTGTGGAAAAGAGGGAGGGTTTGCAGTGACAAATACTGCTGAAAAGTGAAAGTAAGATGAAGCTTGACAGTTACCACTGCATTTGACCGTATGAAAATTACTGGTGGTTTTGAGCGGAATGGTTTCAGTGGAGTACACAGTAAAGCCTAAATGGGAAGTAAATTAGAGAATGAAGGGCTTCTATTTCTGATTGTATGGCACGTGTCGTAGTATAAATGACTCTTCTGGTAAAAAGCAAATGCTTAAGCAAATATGTCAAAATCAATTAAAGATATATCAATAAGATAATATGAAGTTAAGAAATGTCCAGAGGCTGAAAATATAATGAAAACAAAAACCATGTGAAGCTATGCAAGATCTGAAGCTGCATTCACACTGTAGTTTCTGCTTTTATTACTTTATCAACTGTAGAGAACAGATGATAATCACAGGACCCACTCAGGTGAGAGCTAGTGGGAGGTTGCATGTAAAGTTGGGAAATCCTGGGTAAAAAAAGAAATGCGCATGTGCAGAACATGGCAGTCTGGAGACTTGCCTGTTTGCATTGTGGCACTGAAGGATTAGAGCAGGCAGGAATCCAACATGTCAGGGTTGGCAAAGGCCCTTGACGACTGGCAAAAACAAATGCAAATCTCTTCTGGAAGATAACAACCAACTAGAATCCAGTTGTCAAAGGATTCCTGACAGGTAAAATTTCAGGGATTATGATTGTACAATGAAAATCATAAAATACACAAGAAAGGCAGTCACCATGAGTGGGAGTCAGCAGAAGGAATGAAATTAAAACTAAAGATTTCAGGTAGCAAAATTTAGAGTTAGAATACAAATTTGCAAGATATAATGTGTTTTAAAGACATAAAGTTCTTGTTTAAGTACCTTGCTTCATTGTTTTTGTCTCACATAGCAAGAGAAAGTGGCTTCTCTATGGTTTCTTGGACATAAATTCAAGACTGACTAAAAAAAAAAAAGAAAAACCTTCTTTCTTGTAGGCACGATATATTTGTTTACACAGAAACGTCTTCTTCTGGAATCTGTCTTCAGAGCCTAAATACATCCATATAATCTCAGTAGGTTCTTGTCCCTGTCACTGCCTTATCTTGCCCTTTGCGTTTGAGCATGAATTCCTCATTGTATTGGGAATCGAGAATACAGTGATTTCAGATGTTCTCCAAACATACTCAGAAGTGGTGATGGTCTGTAGACCTTTGTACTGAAGGACAGATTTGAAGAAGTGATAAAATTTACTGTAGTGGATAACAACAAAATTAAGAGTCAAGATTATTACTTTCAGTAAATTACAACCTCTGATGAGATTACTTTGTGAGATGAAGCAGAAGAAAATCTTTTCATCTGTCTTACAGCATTGCAACAAGGAGCATACTGTGCTAGGTTAATGGGCAATTCCAGGAGAATAAAGCTAAGTATATTCGCAGACCTTTATGTCACCTGCAGAGATGGTACAAAAAAACTACTTATAAGTTGACAAATCAAAAATTGTCTTAAATTCATCATATGAGAATGGTTTCAAACATTTAAATTTATTAAATGAGAGGTTCAACAGGTCAGTATAAAGGGGAGTATACATGTAAGCAGGAAATATCTGAAAAACACCAAGGAAACAGTGTAGAAGTGGAAAATAAAATTTTAATTTCAGTGAAATTAAAATTGAAATCTGGCCTTAATTAGAGATTTAGACAAAGCTCACAGAGGGAATTAGACAGCTGTATGACAGAAGGGGAGACATTATCTAAATTTTATGGCAGAAAGGAAAAGAAAAGAAGTTCAGAGACACAGGAGATAGTAAAAGTAATTTCACATAAGTGTCATAAGAACTCCAGAAGGACAAAATAGAGATTACGGGCAAAAAGAAATATTGAGAAACGTCTGGCTAAGACTTTTCTTGAACCACTGAAAGGCAATAAATGCAACATCAGGAAAGCCCAACAAATCCTAGGTAGAATGAACATGGAGAAACCCTCACACAGATACTTCAATATGAAACCGCATTAACAGAGAAAAATATAATATTAAAGTTAGTTTCAGAGCAAAGATTTATTTTTAAGAATAAATAAATAGAAGAAGAAAAGCTAGATATTCACCAGCAAAAGCTAATCATTCACTAGCGGAAACGCAAACTAGGGAGCAGTGGAATAATATTTTCAATAATCAAAGAAATTTTGTGTTTTATTAAAATTTTGTTTCACAAAACCACTTTTTCAAGAACAAGGGCAAAATAAATACACTTTAGAAAAAGAAATAATGAGAGGGTTCTGTCAATATAAGCTTGCAAAGGGAATTTCTCATGGATACACCTCAGTAACAGGCCTGTCTGCCATGTGCAAAGATGAAATGAGAAAATAAGCTGGAGAAATGGCTTTAAATTTAAGTAAACGTTAAGCAAATGGGAAAGCTGAGACTATAACTCATTAGTAGAGTGATTGCTGAGCATGCCTGAGCCCCTGGACTCCCAGCACTGAAAAACAATTTAGATGTATAAATTTTTAAAATAAAGTACAATTTTGAGAGTTTAAATAAGTAATGGAGAGCAATCTAAGCCACTAGGAATGAAAAGATATGATTTCATGGATGAACAATACAGATGGAACTATTCTTGTATAGGTTTTGAGAAGAGTAAAACCACTGACAGATGTTTTATTTTTTAATTTTAAGGACGCTCATAAAGCAGTTGTTGCAACCATTAAAACAAAACCACTAGCAGTGGGACAAAGTGGAATAAGGAAAAGAAGAGAAAACATTTAAAAAATTCAACCCAAAAGTAGGCAGGAGGTAAAACCACCACAAATAGAAAATACATGATAAAATGGCATATTTAAATTCAAAATAGTACAGTAAATGTTAATGAACACTGTCCTCCAAATAAGGGATAAATATTGTTAAAGTGGATAGAAGTTTTAGTTGTATACTGATTATTAAAAAACTCCTCACTTAATGTAATTACATAGCAATGTATAAAGCTAAAGCATGAAAAGAGATATACCAAGCAAATAACACACAAAGGAAAACTGGTTTGACCACATCAATATAAAACAAAACAGACTTTAGTACAAGAAATGTACTGGGGATAAAAAAAATCTTTAATTTTTAACTAAAATGTTTAGTTTTCAAGAAAACACGAAAAGTCAGTCTGTATGCCCATAAAACACAACCTTAAAAAATATGAAAGAAAAAGTGACAGAATTACAAGACGAAATCAACTATTATACCATTAAAGAGGAAGGTTTCATTCAATTATTGTGGTAATTTGTAGGCAGATTAAAAAAGGCCATAGTATAGATTGGCATAGAATTAACAAACTTGATCAAACAGACATGCATAGAACATTACAGTAGTTAGAATACATACTCTTTTCAAATGTGCATAGAAAATTATCAGAATTGACTATACTAGCATGTATATGAAATGAAATTTAACACATTTCAGAATCTTGGTATTACAGGTATCACATTCTCTGACCACAGTGCAATTAAAGGAGAAATAAGTAACAGAATTATAACTAGAAAAATCTCATGCTTGAGAATTTGGGAAGTCCCCACATCATTGTAATGAACATTTAGAACTAGATTATAATAAAACATTACACACTAAAACTTAAGAGGTGTAAATAATGTATGTAGAAGGGAATTTATTAAGATGGTAGCAATGTATAAAGTGAAAATGGTAGTGTTCAAAAAGGTAGGGGGTTCAAAATTAATTAATTAATAAGCAAAGCATTCATCTTGATAGCCAAAGAACAGAAAATAAATCCAAAGAAAATAATAAACATAAAGTCTGTATTATTAAGGTAAAAATGAACTGTGATACATAGAATCAAAGAACTGATAAGATAGTTCTTTGTAAATCTCTAGCAAGAATAACTAAGAAGGAAACAAAGCCAAAAATGAAAACGAGCTCAAATGAGTAGAAATAAAAAGGGGGCGTGTCATAGGCTGCAGAGACTAAACTGGTGAGTGGATGCTACACATTTTATGATAATCATTTGAGTTTTTCATGAGATGGATATATTTCTAGAAATGTGACATTAAAAGTGACTTACTAAGAAAGAAATATGAACATCCTTATAACCATTAAAAATTACACGTTAAAATCTTCCCACAAAGAAAATTAGAAGCTTAAATGCCTCACTATAAGATTTAAATCAAATTTTCAAGGATCAAAGAATTCCAATATTGCACTAGCTCTTCCAGAGAACAAACAGGGATTATTTGCTAACTTGTTTTATGAAGCTACCAAAACCATGACACTGGAATCAGACAAGAGCAGTAATGAAAAAGAACAGGAACGCTAATCTCAGTCACAAATGTAGGTCCAGCAATGCTAAACAAAATATTTGCAAGCAAAATGGACCAGTGGATACATTAGAAAAGGTAATGCACAGCCTTGACTTTATCTCAGAAATATTAGATTGGCTTAATGTTAGAAATCAAATAATGTTCACTACCTTAACATCTTAAGGAAATAGATTATAGAAATTACAGGCAGAGGATATAGCTCAGTGGAATAAGTGTTTGCCTGGCAAGCTCAAGGTCCTGAGTTTGATCCCTGGTACCGCAAAAAAAAAAAAAAAAAAAAAAAAAAAAAATTAGAAAAAGCACTTGATAATACCTTACACACACTTATGCTCCTAACAAATTAGGAATAGGAGAAAACTCCTTTGATCAGACAAAATGAATCCACGAAAATCTCATACAAATATTATACTTAGTGGTATAATAAGAAAGAGATAAATGCATAATGGTTGCAAAGCAAACAATAAAAGCCATAAATTACTAGCTGATGCCTATGTACATAACAAACCCAAAGGAATACACGGATAAATTATTAGAATTAGTAAGTCAATTTAGAAAGATGGCATGACCATGAAGTCAGTGTACAAAAATCATTGCATTTCCACAGAAAATATTATCTAAAAATACTTTATACTAGGAAAAAAATACTGAATTTTAACAAAGGCATGTAAATTAGTGAAAAAGTAATGATTACAAGATTTCATTGATAGAAATCAAAAGGACATTAGTGGAGACATGACGTATTCTTAAAGAGGAACACTAAATTCTATAAGGAGGAGCTTGCTCCTCAAATTGATTTAGATAGAGTTAGTGCAAATGCAATCAAAATCCCAATAGTCTTTTTCTTCTATGAACTGATGAATAAAATTTAAATTAAAAAGTAATGGCCGAGAATTGACATGACACTCAATGAAAATGAAAAAAGTAGCGACTTTTTTGGGGGGTATTGGGAATTGAACTCACAACCTCATGCGTGCCAGGCAAGTACTGTGCCACTGAGCTATACCCCTGGCCCCCAAAGCAGCTACTTGCCCTGCCAGATATCAAGATTCATTACAAAGCTATCATGATTAGGATTTTGTCTTATTCATTCAGTGATAGACAAGGGACTACTCAATGTGAAAGAGAAAATTCTAGAACTTTCAGAAGAGAATATTGGGCAGTATCATTAGGATCTCTAGGAAAAATAAAAATGATTTATTTAACATGACAAAAGAAGAACAATATAAGGGAAATATAGATATACTTTGCCACTCTGAAATTTAGAATTATTTATCAAAATACTGTGGTTCCTAACTATTCTGGACTCCCTGTGGATGCCAAAATCTGTGGGTGCTTCAGAGGCTTGAGCGTACAGTATTCATATGTAGCTTCACACACCCCCCTTGTGCATCTCTAGGTTATATATTGTACATCTCTAGGTTATTTATAATTACCAATGCAACATAACAATATATAAACAGTTGTACTGTTTAGGGAATAGTGACAAGAAAAATGTCTGCACATGTTCAGCACAAATGCAATTTTAAAAGATGTATTTTAGATCTAATGATTACTGGTGGAATCTATAGATGCTGACCCCACGGGACAGAGGTCCATCTGTGCACCATAGCTGGAGTGAGAAGACAGAGCATGCGGGGCGGGGGAGGGTATGTATAAAACACATGGAACTAGTAAAAGATTAGATATGGAATGAAATAGCTCCTGGTTGTCCAGAAATAAAAACTAAAGCCCAGTTAGAGAATAAACAACAGATATAAACAGATGCAAGAAAGGAAACATTCACCAAAAACATAAAAAGATAACCCATTATTCATAATTAGAGGAATGTATAATATTTACACGAATGAGCTAGTGCCAAAATCCCACTGGGAAGGCCGGTTGTCAGTCTCAAGGGGTTTTGAGATGTTGAGACACAGGGACTTTCATACATGACAGAGTCTGTCCCGAAGAGGGTTTGCCATTATACTGGTGCCCTCTCACTCATCAGCTCTGCTCTTGTGTGTACACCCTAAAGGAGCGCTTGCCCATGCACATTATGATATGTGCATAAGACAACTGCCGACAACATAGTTGGTACCAGAACAACCACCAGAAGCAGTCCAAAGGGATATCCACCATTAAATGGACTGACAAGTTTGTGTTCGTCTCAGGGACTATTCTACAGCAGTATGAGCTACTGGTACACTTCCAACAGGGCACGGCAAATATGATGCTAAGTGAAAGACACAGGCTGGAAAAATATATAGTGTACATCATTGTTTCATTTTCTTAAGATTATAATGCAAATCTCCATATGTGTGTATATATATATACATATATATGTGTGTGTACACACCACACACACACACAAGCCATGAACAAGGCTGGAAAATGATTATTATTCACATCTAGGATAGGGGTAACATTCTGCAGAGAGAAGAGGTATTTCATTAGGGAAGAGCAAAGAAGAAAATTTTATTTTACTTTATTCACTTATTTTTTAAATGTCTAAATTGTGTTTCTTTTTTGGGGGGGTGGACAAGGAAGGTCTCACTGTGTAGCCCATCCTGGCCTCAAACTCACACACAGCAACCCTTCTGTCTCAGCCTCCCAAGTTCTGGGATTACGGGCATACACCACCAGGCCTGGCGAAAATTTTAAAATTTGGCAAATGTTCTGCTGCAAGTATCTGCTTTAATACTTTTCTTTAAGTTCTACCATATTTGATAGTGAAACTTTTGTGGATGAAATGGGAGGTAAATAAATCAAGTACAGAAACAACCGCTGTTTTGCTGTGAGGAGTGTATAAAGAAAACAGCAGGACCACATTCACTTCTCAGACCCTCCACATTCAGCCTATGCTTTGAGTTCAGAATGGCAAGACGTGTTCTGTTGTTCAATCTGAAGTCTCTCTCCACACGAAAGAGCTGTCAGGATCTCCTTGAATTTCCTGACTTGGATATTATAAACATTTTGTAGCAATAGCTTTGTGTACTTCGGCTCAAATTGCAGAATTGAAAACATAAACTGTATTTAAAAATGATACAACTGGAAGCAGTCATGGGATCCTATTGCGTTTTCTTTTTAAGTATGGCAGGTACGACAATATGTAAAAAGGAAGAGATTGATAATGTTGGAGACAAAATATTTAAGGCATATTATTTGTCCAATTTCTGTTATTATAGCAAAATGCCTGGAGCTTCGTAAAACAAAGAGGTTTCTTTGACTCATGATATTAGTGGCATTCTGGAAAGGACAACCTCATTATACTACAGTGTGGCAAAGAAGTGGAAAGGCAGCCAGTCACATGTAAAAGGAGCCCAGCACGTGGTGTGGCTTGCCTTGTAACAACCTACTTTGGTGAGAACCAATTCCCTTTGTGAGACCGGCATCAATCCCTTGGGAAGGCAGTGTCTTCATGACCTCATACCTTCCACTAGGTCCCACGTATTAAAGATTCTGCCACTTTAACACAGTCACCCCAGGGACCAAACTTGTGCCACTCAAACCTCTGGGGGACTCAAACCACCTCCAAGCCACAGGAAGGGGGAGTCCTTGAGTAGGTGAAGGAGATTAGATTTACTAAGGCAGGGATAGCTTATTCACGGCCACAGGTAAGGTAGTGTAAATGGCTTCAAATGCAGGCAGGTTGGCTGGCAGACTTGGAGAAGGGGTGAATTCATTTTATCATGAGTGCTTCTAATTTTTCAGTGAAACAAGAAACAAGGAAATGAAGGCAGAAAAGATGCTTGGAGTTAGAGGAGGGCAAAAATTTGGGAGTGTGGGAGCACTGGGAAGCAATAGGAAAATGCATAAGGCCTACTTGAAATGCATGTTCATAAATTTCATGCGGGACCAGTTGGTATAATGGTTTATTTTGCTTGAGCCAAGCTGAAGTGCTCAGGTGGAAATGTGGAGCACTGGTTTTTAAACAGAGTCAGGGTTTTGCAAGGTGGGGACGGGAGGAAACGGTGGACTGGTACAACGGACGCTGGGAAGGTGGTAGACACAGTGGATTGGGAATCCTGATATGTCTGAAGAATTCTGCACTGTGAAGCTGCCAAGCAAGCAAGGCGGAAAGACGCCAGGTGTAGGCAGAATGGAATGCGTACCCTGAGCTTTGAAGGGAGAGCAATCACTTCCTCATCTCCCCCCACATACACACACAAGGAGCACAGTGTGTAACCAGACAGCAGTCATAAAGCAGGAGGAAAGCGCACTGGAGTGAGGAGATCTGCAGACAAGAGGCAGCTGCCATGAGACTCCAGGGGGCCATTAGGCCCCTTAGAGTGATTGTCGGGCAGAAGATGGGAATGGCAGTGTGAACCAGAGGATAAGCTGTCCAGTGATGAGGAAGAATGCCCAAGAGCTTGGCAGATGAGTTCAGCAAGGCTGAGTGGCAGTTTGTACTATCTGACAGAAGTCACTGCATGAGGAGCTGGTGATCTTGAGGGAGAACCATGGTGAGCAATGTAGAAGCAGCCCTGAGGACCGAGGACCTGTTCCCCACCTCTAGGCCCCACCTCCCGGCCCAGTGTGTAGGAATAAATTGTTTCTATCTTTTGTATTATTTCTATTTTTATCTAGTCCTCAAGAACACAGTAAAACATTCTAAAGTGCAGCAAGGTTAATGGAACAACTGACTTCATGTTAAATCTGGAAGCCTTCTTAGATGAAAGTTTTCTTACTATTTTTCTTAGCGATGTGGAAGTAGAACGAGGGCAAGAACCCAGGGCTCCTGGTTGCCGAACCATGTGTTTCTCCTGTTAGGCCATCAGAACAACTGTTAGATGTCCATGGTAGCTGCCATAGTGACAAACAAGTGATACCTCATGTGGTCCTTTCACACCTGGGACCTTGAAGACTCTGAAGGGATTGCCCCATGCAGGGCTGTCCAACCCCTTGAGATTCCTGACCTGCACAGTACACTTTTCATGTGCAAACCAACAAGCTCAGAGCCCAGCCTCCTCCTCTATCAGGGCCACTTCCCTCATTATCCTAGGCCAGGAACTGAACAACAAGGCACAGCCCTTATGCCTCAGAGCCCACAAAAGTCAGTCGCACATGCCAACCCAGAGCCTGCTGACCCTGCCTTACCCACTCCTTACTACAGGAACCATATTTTCTTGCCTACACCTTCTTTTCCCCACTCTGGGTGACATGGGTGGGTGCCTGTGTGGTGCTGCGTGGCCTGGCATGTCACCTCTTTTTGGCAGCTGTGATAAACTACAGTTTGGATTGAAGCTATCTCCTGGGGTGCTGCCCCATCATTTCAAAATAATAGCAACTTCTTGTTGGTTGACTTCTCAATGATGGCCAGTCTTTCTGGGGTGAGATGGAATCTTAGTGTCATTTTAATTTGCATTTCTTGAATGACTGTACTCAGCTATAAAGAAGGGTAAACTCAAGGCTTTTATAGCTAAATGGATGCAACTAGAGACCATACTCATATGTGAAATAAATTAGACTCGCATGTGTAAACATTATATTGTCTCCCTAGTGTAAGAACCTGAAAGAGTGAATAAGATCCAAAAAAGTACAACAGACACTGTGAAATGGGAAGAAGCTGCTCAAAATGAAACAACAACTGGGGCGAGGGAAAGGAGAAAAGAAGGAAGGGAAAAGGAAAAAAAATGTATACTTACAAGATAGCTACAATAATTATACTACTCATTTCTACTAGTTCATTGAAAAGAGAGGTTTGTGCTTATTTATTTGATCAATTTTGCATGCCAATATCTTATAATCCAAGCAACTACTTTGAAGATAACAACATGCAATGTATTAACCATTGTTAATCTCCTACTATCTTGTTTTGAAATTTTGTATCATTGTTTTTATTTTTTTCTCTGTAAAATTAAAAAGAATGGGAAAAAAAAATCCCAAATAATAACAAAACCTACATTTAAAAATCTGCTACATTTTCCTGACTACCAGATCCACTGATGGAGGCCTAAGGCAGTGGTTCAGTGTGACGGAATTTCATGTGGGTGCGTCTGTCACTGCCCTGCTGCCCACCAGCACCTCCTCAACTTGCCTCTGGGTTCCTCAGTGCACAAAAGCTTTTGGGTACATAAAAAACTGGCTGCTGCTCCTTAAAGAATACCTGGAAGATCTCTTCAAAACATGTCCTCAGGGATTTCCTGGAGTTTTCTAAGTGGTGGACATCACTCTTGCAAAGGCTTTTGGAGCTTAAGATAGATGAATCCTAGTTTTGCTATTTTCTTTCTGCTCATGGCCCTAGATCATGGAACAGCCAGCAGCAAGCACTGAGCAAGAGCAGCACCAAAGTAAGGAGGGTGTCAATTTGTTTTCCTGGCACGTCAGGCAATCTCTGAACAGAAAGACCTATGGTTGTTCCCCCTCAGGATTCTGGGTGGGGTGGGCATCTAGATTTGGATGGAGGCAGACTTTTGGAGACAAGGGTGAGGTAGAGTGGCCAGGGCACTGCTGACCAACAAGTCATCCATTCAGGAGATGATGCTCTGGATTAGAAAGCACAGGACTGAGCTGGATGGTCTAGGTTCGCTGCAGGGCAGGCAATTTCAGATGCAGTCTGCAGTATGAATGGAAGGCCACAGACAGCACCTAGGAGTGGGGCTTCTGCAGCTGGACCACCTAAGGCAAGGCATAAGTGGTAAAACTAAATCTAAGAGGTCCATTAGTCCCCCTCTGCTTACAAGGCTTAAAGAAATTTCACAGTGAGAGGTGTGAAGGAAGGCTTGATCCGTGATTATTATCTTGACCATTATTTGCCACGTACTGGGTGCCTTTCACCCACTGGGCATCAAGTGGAACATAAAACAGGGGCTTTATCTGGTGAACAAAAGAAAGGGCAGGACTGAGGTAACCCTGGCATCTGAAGGAGTGGAACTTCCAACCAGCTGTTTTAATTTTTAATTTAGCTAATAGGCCCATTGGGGAAAATATAAAGATGTTCACAAGCATGGTATGTATAGATGGCCTTGGATGCTGGAAGGAAGCTAGGGCGACTATTACCTGTTAGTGACATAGTCAACGAGATGCTGTTTAAACATGAGGCTCCACTTTTTAATTACATTCACCAGAGATGCCTTAAAGGGCCGCACATCAATTTTCATCCAGCTGTCAAACACCTTGGTGGGCTCCAGTCTGCACACCTCTTCATAGAGCTTTTCATAAGAGTCGATTTGTGCTTTGAAGTGATGTAGGAGCGGTGGACTCTCTGGGATGCCATCTTCTGCATGGGCCTCCATCTCCTCGTGGGGGAGGATCTGACTGTACAACAGAAACTGGCCCAAAACCTCCTTTCGGTCCTCCACATAGAGGTAGGAGTACTGGCTGAATGTGTTCCGATAGTGACAACAGAGGGTCACCATGCGCTGGACCCTCTGTCTGAGTGTGTCCCGCATGCTTGCCAAGTCGGCCATGTCCTCCAGTGCGACCTGGAGAAGTGAGGAGACACCAAGGAGGTTATACCTGTGCTTGGTAGCCTGTTCCAGACGTGGCTGGAGGGCATACGATTGCAGATCCCCTACCTGATAGTGAGGACAGCCATTCTGCAGGGAGAGCCGTGGTACCAGAGATGATACCCCAAAAATGCTGGCGATGAGATTCTCAACGATGTCGTAGAAGCCCCCCTTCACTCCAGACTCCAGAGAGGGCTGGAACACTAATTCTGGGGGGGCAAGGCAGAGTTGTGCTTCAAATATTGGGGTGAGTCCCACCTTACACTCTGGAAAACAAGGAAAACACATCAACAGCACAATGAATGGGTGAAATTGGCAAAGGAGAAGACTGTTTTAAAATAACCAGGGTGTTTCTCCAGAGTGTAGAAAACTGGCAAGGTAAAATTGTCAGGGAAGGTGAGGGGAGAGTCTTGCTGTTTCTTACTGTGGAGCCACTGATATTTCGGACAAATTTATTTTTGCACAGGGCTTTCTTGGGCATCACACCACATTTACTGTCCATGTTCTCCTGCCATAATTCCCAATGACCAGCGAGGCAAGCCAGTCCCCTTCCACATGCTCAAGTGCCTCTTGGGGGCAGAGCTTCCGCTCCTTGAGAGGAGGCTGATTTTCCAAAGTGAGTTTCTTACAAGCAGACCATTTCTTCCTGGGTTATGCTATTCCATCGGCAAGCACTAAATGAATAGGGTAAGCTTGCCAATGGTTGCACAGGCATGAGAAGCAAAGAGGAATTATGACCCTGCCCCTTTTGCTTCCCTTCTGAAAACATAGAACTTACTTTAATTCCATAGCCCTATAGTGATAAAAATTTTAAAAACAGTATAAATAATTCACAAATTCCTGATTACTTGCTAGACTAACTTGCCTCACTAAATTTAAATCAAAACACAAGGTGGAGCACAATGTCCTAAATAGAAGACAAATGCTAACCTGTGCCAATAACCATTTAATTTCATATATCTTTGATTGTAGAAATATTTAGGGCCCTATCAAGTATTGTCTATTGTGAGCAGAGGAGACTTCTCAGTGAAATCCATTGGCCTCTGATATGGTTTGTGTCTGGATGTCCCTGCAAAGCCTCCTGCAGTCATGGGGCGGGCTTCTAGAGATTATGATTGATCCGTGGCCCAGTGCTGGGATTATGGGTGTGAGTGCTGCACCCGTCCTGGGGTGGGTAGTCTGCGTACAATGTAAGGGAGGAAAAGAGGCTCACTCTCCCTGCTGCTGCTCCTCCCTTTTGCTCTTGTTGCTTTTGCTGTCTTCTGCTGCTATGAACTGTTGCCCTCTGCCATATGCCACCCTGCCCTGGAGCCAGTTGATTATGGACTGAAACCTCCACAAACTGTGAGCTAAATAAACCTTTCCTTCCTTAATTTTAGGTGTTGGGTATTTTGTCTCAGCAATGACAGAAAAGTAATGAAGACACGCTTTTAGTCTCTAGAAATAGGGCTTTAACTGAGCACATGGCCAAATTTCTCAGCCCAACGTGCTATTGAGTGTGGCACTACAACTGCCTCACCGGTGGAATATGGGAATTGGCAGCGGGGCCATTTCTGGGTTGGGACCCTTGAGGCAGAAGAGGGGCTTTCTACACAATCAATCTCTCTTCCAAGACAAGAACTTGAATGTGCTCATAATCTGGCTCAACACAGAGCAGGACAAAGCCTAAAAGAAGCAGCATTTTCTAGTTTTCTTGGGGGACAGACTTGTCCTTCAAGCTGTGTTACTGATGGAGTTTTTGTTACTACAGTGTTGCCTTTCACTCTAACTAAATAACTACAGGATCCTGGGAGACAGTTAAGGCTAGGGCCTTTCCTTTAAAATTGTAGAGATCAACCTTTGAATTTGTATTATATGACTTCTTATCCCATTAAATGTGTATTTTACTCCAGGGAATACAAGTTTGCCAATAGGATAATAATTATATGAATATCAAATAGTTTTTTTAAAAACCAACTATAATATTAAGCATATACTATTTGAAAATTCCTTATCTGAAATGCTTAGGAAAAGAAATATTTCAGATTTTGGATTTTTTTGGAGTTTGGAATATTTGCATAGACTTTATTGATAAGGCACCCATAATACAAAATGGCAAAATCTAAAATGCTCTGAAATCCAAAACTCTTGAAGCTTAAAAACGTTGGGGTTTCATAGCATACTGAATTCCAGCTTTTCAAATTAGGAATGTTCAGTGCACACATGTACTTATGATGTGCTGTGTATGACTATAAGTACTGTATACTTAAAAATTAAAAGAGCCATGACTTTAGCAGATCATTAGCATTTTGACTGTCTGAGGTTCTGGCTGCATGTGCTGATGTGAGAATTTAATCCCCATACTGGAGGTAGTGCAAGTGTAATCATGCAGGACAGTTTCTCCCTGTCCCACAATATTGGAGCAAGTAAATCATTTTAGGAGGAAAAAGGAGGAAGAACGTTTCTTGATGGGTAGGGTAGCATTTAACCTGCTATTTATGCAGGATTTGGACTCAGAGAGACAACGCAGCTGGCTCAAGCTATCAGAACCATACGGGCCTCACATAACCCAAGAAGTCAAAATGATAAGATGGACCTGAAATGAAAAAACTGCTTTTGTAGGCTCCTTCACTACCCACCGCAAGCAGGTAACCAGTGCCTTTGATTTTTATAGTCTCTTAGTCCAGCAACTGCTAAGCCCAGCTTGTGCCCACTGAAAGAATTTGAAAGTTCTCTATTGTGAAGAGATTTGTCCTCCCATCTTGGCATTTCCATGGAGGGAAGATGAATGGTGATCTTGGAGAAAGACTCCCATCGGTTCTCTCTGTCCCATTGTCCCCACTCTGCCCTTCCCACAAAAGGACAAGTGATATGTCAGACAGCTCAGGTCAGGAGAGGCAGAGACCCACTGGGCAGTCACTATAGGTAGATACTATCTCTGTGCATTGCCCAACCCATCTGTAGCTCAGGCATCTTCCGAGATCCAGGAGAGGGCTGAGTGAGGTGGCTCCCTGTACGTCTGACATCAGAAGCAGTTTGGCCAAATCCCTGAATTGGGCACTACCATTGCTGGACCCAGGGTCAGCTCTCCAGTGTTAGGGCCTGTGCTTCATGCCCTTCAGCTCAGTCATCCTAGATCCTAGAAGATGAGTTTTTCCTGGTGACTGTGATGGATCCCCTGGATCTTGCTGCCAGATTCCCTTTATTTGGAGAACCCTTGCATTCTGTGGGCAGAGGCCATACTGGTACCTCAGTATCTCTCCCCAGAAGCCCCGGAAATCCCCACGGGGGAACACTCAGCTTGGGCTTTTTTCCTCTGTCTATTCTCAGCCTAGATCTTTGTCTGCTGTGCTTTCTTTTATGGACTGGATATCTGGACGTGTCCTGAATTAGCTCTGCATTTGATTTGTCTTTGAGTTGGACTTGACATCTTAAGTGCTCATCTCGCTTTCATCTTCTGGCTTCAAAATTATCACCTCCACTTTTATTTTGATTCCTTCAGTATCACCTTTGTTAGACAACTCTGGGAATTCCAGAACATGAAGCCTGAATTCAACATCTAGTCCTTAACTCCTCCTCCTTTGCTGCCTCAGCACCTAACCAGCCAAGGTTAGCACTTACTGGATCTTCCATTCTGCACACCCTATTCCACTTTATCCGCCACAAATTCAAATCCCTCACTTATTCTGGATAGCTTCAGAGAATCCTCAATACTTTCTAAACATTCTCTTACCTTCTGAGTTACTTTCTGCTTCTTGTCTGCCTTTCTTTCACACAGAAAATCTTCCTTTTCTTCCACTTAACCTGACCTCCACAACTTGTCTGTGTTCCCAAAAGTCTACAGAGAAAAAGCACATGAAGCTTGTGGGCCCAGAATGGGCTCCTCCTCGCTGCAGAGTCCAGAGCAGAGGAGCCCTTGTCAACAGCTGTGCTTCTCCCTGCTCCAGCTCCCTCAATCCTCTCCTGGATCTTGACTTTGATTTTATTAGCTTTTACATTTTGGGTTTTGCTATGGGCTTCACTGTCTTAGACCCTCGTTTGTCCACTTGAATTTCAAAGTGCCAGAACTCTTCTTTCTTTGTAAGACTCAGCAATGCAATACTTTTTACCAAACTCAATGCTGGTTTACTGTGTATCATTCACAAAATGGCCACAGCATTTCGGGCAAAATCACAACCCATGTAATTGAATTTCTCTTCAACACAACAGATACTACTGATGTTCGCTTTCCAATAAGAGCCCACACCCATAAACAGCTCAATACCCGTGTTTTCCAAGAGGTATTGCAGTGAGCACTCAATGGCGAGGTATAACCCGTTCTGCACCATGCCATCAATACAGTGAACATAATTCTCCCAGGTACTGGAGGCTGGGTTTGCTGAAAACAGACCCAGATTTTCCTACAAAAAAGAAGAAAGATATAGATCACATGGAACAGCATGGAAGAACTTATGTCAGTGTTATTAATAGGAATGAGAACAATACATAGAGAGAAACCTTCATGGGAAGAATCTGCTATTATGGATGGATTGAATCCAATCTGTCTATGTGGTATAACCATGGACTGAAAGGAGTGTAAAATTAGCCTGTAATGGAACTATGGCATCACATTCTGTTTCTGTAAAAGAAGGACCGGTCTGCACTACTTTATCAGAAGGAATACTGATGTATGCAATGAGCGTGCACATTGTAGGTGCTGACTGGTATGCCATAGTGGAGGCCACACTGGAGCAGATGGCAGGGTAAGCAGAGAAAGGAAGGGTGAGAGTAAAGGGTACTATGATTCAGGGTTCATTAAAAATTTAAGGTTTAAGGAAGTAAAGCATTACCCAGATCATCCTTAGAAATGAACTGAAGTGTCTTAGGATAGGCATTTGATAATGACTAAAAGTGTTTATCATATTGAGTGATTTAGAAAAACACATAGAGATAAACAAATTTCTGTCTCTTTCCATCTTTCCTCCCTCTCTCTCTCCCCTCTTTCCCTCTCTCCAACCCTCTTTCTTTTTCACATGTTACAGCTCTTTACCTGGAGGGTGCTTAACATTACCACAGTAACAAGGTTTGGACTTCAAGGAGAAGGAGCCCAAATGTTTAGCAATAACAAATACAAACATCTGATTTACTTTTCACCACTTTCATTATTGATACTTTTTACAGCAGCATTCCAATTATCTGATAACTGCAGAGAAGGCAGTAGCTAATTCGTAGAAGTAACTTCCCTAGATGACTCATGCTTATCCCCCTAGGAAACATTATGTTATAAATCTTCCTGGATTTAAACAATCTTGAGATCCTGCTTTTGGGTTTCATGACTCTAAACATTTTTAAGAGGCATTACTAATACCTTTCCTTTCTAAGGAGATTTAAGAAATGTAATGACTTAAACTCTGTCATCATTAAAATCATATAGTGGTGATACAGAATTGCTCATGAGTGGAAAGATGTGGCTGTCTATTTGTTTGGGTTAAACAACTTAGTTTCTATTACGGCTTTATCACCTTCCAATTGTCAGACTGTCAATATAACTGTCTCCATATTTCACCTTCACTAGTTCAACTCTACAGTGGTCTAAAGAATAATTGGAATTTTCTCTGAAGTAAGAAGAAATAGTTCTCATGGCCTCATCCAAGACAAAAAATTAGATTGTGTTTGCCCTTCTGCCACAAGCAACTAGAATACTGGATATAGTATAAGTAATACTTGCTTTGGATGATTGAACAATAGGGATGTGACTCTTGAAAGTAGGGAAATATTCAAGGTGAATTTCAAAACCAGGTGGCTCTCTAGGTGAATGTACTTTCCTGAGTTTATTTTGTTGTTGTTGTTGTTGTTGTTTTTGCAGTACCAGGGATCGAACTCAGGACCTTGCACTTGCCAGGCAAGCGCTTATTCAACTGAGCTATATCCCCAGCCCCGTGAATGTACTTTCCAAAGCATGGGAGATGGAGCTTTGCTAAAGCATCTCTCATGATAATTGGAGAAGACAGAAATTGGAGTTGTGTCCTCTCCAGTCTCTGACTAAATATTAGTTGTACATGTTCAAGATAAGATGAGAAGATCTGGCTGAGAACTGTTTCATCCTACTCCAAGTAGGGTGGATACAGTGAAAACTTACCTGGGGCTACTAAGTCAAATGTAGTAAGTTAGGTAGGTCATATGGTGCTGGGAGATGTTAAAGTTGTGTGAGGAATTATGAAAAGACCTTGCAGATAACCAGGAACTCAGGTCAGATACCACATTTTAGCATCAGAGATGCATGATCTCCTAGCAAGTCCCCTTTAGACCTTCTCACAGAAACCTTACAAATAGACCTCAGGAGGATCAAGGCAATCTATGAGGAAGTTCACTGCCTGCCAAAACAGAACATCAGGCTCTGTACAGGAAACTGTACACAGTTTCTCAAGTGGTATCCAACATGTTAGCGCATAATTAGAAATTGCTAGATATGCAAAGAAAGAGAAAAATGGAACTTTAAAGACAAAACAGTAAGTGGAGATAAACTCAGACAACTATCTGATTAGGTCTCTATTTCATAGCTGCCATACCAACATTACCGTGCCTACCTGTTAGACTGATTTTCTAGCAAAGAATAATGAACTTCTGTCTCATTAAAAAAATTAGAAAATAACAGATTTTGGAATTAGCAAGCAAGAATATCATATTTGTAAAAACAAAGAAACAAAGAAGCAAAAAAACCCTCCCCAAATTTGTTAAAAGACAACAAACAAATAAACAAATAAAACAAACTCCAAGTAGGATGAATACAGTGAAAACTTACCTAGGCACATTATAGCTATTCTGGAAAAAGTCAAAGACTAAATGTCTACTCAAAGCAACTCAAGAGAAGGCAATGCATCACATACCGAGAAATACACATGCAGCTTGTGGCTGGCTTCTCATGAGAAACACTGGAGCCTTGAAGACAATGAAATGACTTGTGAAAGGAAAATGAAACCACATACAGTTATATTTCCGATGAAACTATCCTCTAAAATCAAAGGCGAAATGATGACATTTTCACATAAGAACTAAGGGAACATGTCATCAGCAAGCCAAAATTTCAAGACGTACTAAAGAAACTTCTTCAGGCTGAAGAGAGATGAACCAAGATGGCAATTCAGATCCATAGAAAGGAGTAAGCAAGTTTGAAAATGGTGAACATGTAGGTAAATATAAAACGCTATAAACAGAGTTCACCAAAAATGTATACACACTTCAGGAAAAGAAAGAGTTGTATAAGGTGTATGTTTTTCCTGTTTATCACCTGCAGACTTTTATCTATGGGGGGCCCTACGGGATGTCATATATCACAGTTAATCCCCCTACACTCCCGGCCCTTAGGGGAGGAATTGAAAGTGCACATGCAGCAATCGCAGTGGATTCTTTGACCAAGGTTACTCAAGCAGCACTTCACCATACTTGTAAGTGTCTGGAAGCTACTGGCACCACTTTGAGCATCTCTTGTAAGTATAGAGGCCAAAGGTAATGTATTAACCTCATGATATTTCAATAAATTTAGTATTAAAACATTTATAGAAGATTTTCTTTTTCTGAAGCATGCACACATTTTTGGTGGACTCTTTATTTTTTCTTAAAAATTTCATGCAGATGGTATTTTGGTCAGAATTGCTTTAAATGTGCATAACAGTTTTGGGAGTATGGCCATTTTCACAATGTTGCTTCTTCTGATCCATGAGCAAGGAATATCTTTCCATTTTCTGAAATCCTCTTCACTCTCTTTTTTCAGAACATTGTAATTTTCAATGTATAGATCTTTTACTTCTGTTGTTGAATTGATTCCTAAGTATTTTATTTTTTTTTTTGGATGCTATTTTGAAGGGTGTTGCTTCCCTAGTTTCTCTCTCAGTGAGTTTGTTGTTTGTGTATAGGAATGTAATTGATTTTTGAGTGTTGGCTTTGTATCCAACTATGCTATTGAATTTGTTTATTAACTCTAGGAGTCTTTTCGTAGAATTTTTGGGGTCTCTCAGGTAGAGTATCATACCATCTGAGAATAATGATAATGTAAATTCTTCCTTTTCTATTCTTATTCCTTTTATTTTTCTCTCTTGTCTAATTATTCTGGCTAATATTTCCAGAATATTGAAAAGGCATGGTAAGAGTGGACATCCTTCTCTAAAGTAAAAAGAAATTAATGCAAAAGATACACTAATGCTGTACTGTGGGATTTAATATATACTAAAGTAGTAATATATAACATTACTAAGTAATATGTAACATACTAATATCAATTCATATTCTCTATATATCACACAATGATAGTGCAAAAGGTGGGGTAAGGGGGTAAACTGAGATACTTTTGCAAGCTTCCTACACTTCACAAGAGAACTCTAAGTAGATTGTGATAAGTTCAAAACACATACTTAAACCTAGAACAACCACTAGAGCTCTAACGCAAGAAGGCGAAGGTGAAATACCAATGGAGAAATTAAAACAGAACACCATACAACTACTCAACACAAAGTGGGAACAGAACAACTGAGGAACCACAAAACAAAAACAAAAGCACAAAAATCAAAAAGAAGCAAATAGAAAAAAGGGATCAAAATGGTATAACTAAATCCTACCACACCAATGTTTATTATGAATGTAAATCATCTAAACATTTCAATTATAAGACAAGACTTGCTGGACTGAGAAAATTAAATATGCTAATTATGAAAAGAAGAAATTTGAACACAAAGGAACAAGTGAATTGAACGTAAAATAGCAAACTTGGACAATGCAAAAATAGGAAAGAATAATAAAATGGGAGAGAAAGGTTGTATTATTAGAAAATATAGACTTTGAAACCAAGGAATATTATTAGAAATAATAAGAAAATTTTATGGTGAGTTGACACATGGTCAACTCACCAAGAAGTTATGATCAGTAAAAAGTGTTTGTTCCTGGTAACAGAGCTTTAAATACATGATGAAAATCCACACAAAACTAAAAGGTGAATTAGACACATCCAAAACTGTAGGTAAAGATTTTAATACCCTACTTTTAGTAACCAATGAAACAAAAAAGTCCAAAAGATCCAAAACAATACTGCTAATTGCTTTCAGTTAATTCATTTTTCTTAGAATGCTACACCCAACAATAGAACAATAGTACTACTGCTAAATGTTCAAGAAATATTCAATAAGATAGGCCATATTCTAGGTCATAGAACAAATCTCAATTCCAAGAGATGGAGATCTTGTCTAATCACATGGAAATCAGATACTGATTTCATGTGTGTGTTGAAAAGCCTTAAATTAATCAGTACCTTTCTAAAATGACCATTAAATTAAAGAAATAATAACAAAAGAAAATATTTAAAATTAAGGATCAAATTTGTGGTATGAAACTAAAGCACCACCTGAAGGAAAATTAGTAACTACCTCAAGAAATCCAAAAGGATCATTGATAAAATTTGGCAATCACGATAAAATCTTTCAGTCAACTAGGAATAGAAGAGAACTTCTTGAATCTGATCACTGACATCTATTAAAACCTAAAAGCAAATGCTATATTTAGTAGTGAATTATTAAATATTTCTCCAGCTGATTAGAATGAAGAATTTCCACTTTCACAACTTCAGCACTGAATTGGAGGTCCTAGCCAGAGCAATAAGGGTAGAAAAAGAAGTAAAAGCATCGAGTGGAAAGGAAGAAGCAAAATTGTCTATTTTGCAAATGACATGATTATTTACATAGACAATTTAAAAATCTACAAAGTAGGTATTGTATATAGCAAATTTAGAAATACCACAGATCATATTACGAATATAAAAATTAATTATGCTTTCATACACCAACTGATAGCATCTAGAAACTAAAATAAACAAAATAATTCAATTTATAGTAGCACTGCAAAACAGTAATAAATTTAACAAAAAAAGTGCAAGACATCTACATTAAAAACTATAAAATGTTGCAAGGAAAAATTAGACCAAACTAAGTGAAGAGATGGCATGTTCATGGATGGCTACATCTAATATTATTAAGAATTTCATTTTCTCCAAATTAATCTATCTATTTAACATAATCCCACTCAAAACAACATCTATTCTTTTAGAAATTAGTAAATTGTATATATGACCTAGAGGTGTTAAATAATATATCACACTGAGAATTTGAAGGGCAAAATTTATCTTTCAAAGGCAAAATCTGGCCAGGTGTGATGGTGCACACCTGTAATCCCAGTACTCAGCAGGCTGAGCCAGAAGGACTACCATGAGTTCAAGACGAGCCTGGGGTACATAGTGAGTTCAAGGCCAGCCTAGCCTAGAAAGTGAGCGCAAGGCCAGCCTGCACTACATAGCGATACTGTCTCAAAAAAACAAAAACAGACAAAATTTGGGCAATTATCTCTTTCCCTTAGTGCTTTAGGCCTGACAGTTTATTGTATTTTAAATCACAGATAATCTATGTATAACAATTGTAATTCATTCCTGACTTCTGGCATTAGTCAACGGGTCAGACCCTGCCCTGGCTACTTCAGCCAGATAGAAGCTGGTGGTCATTTATATCCGTTCCCATTGTTCATCAGGATGCCTTAGTCTTTATGATGGGACATGAATTTGCCCTAACTAATGCAGGGCAGAGACTTTATTACATGAAGCCTTTCTTTTTTTTATCAAGCGCAGGTAGGTGCATGGTTCTTGTTCATCTCTCTAGGCTCAAGAGTTAGGTGATAAGAAGCATGCTAGAGAACTATAGAGGTTGCATGGGAACTTTGGAGATGTGATAGTCAGTGTTCTGTCCTTGGCATCTCCTTCTAATCCTTGGGGTTAGGTGTGAGATCTACATCATGTGACAACTAAGCAGTGTCACCATTAAGATCACGTTAATTTTGACACAATGATACCACAACTTAAGATTACGTTAATTTTGACACAATGATACCACAACATAGCTTTTCATTTCTCCTATCCCATTAGCTTTAGTTCTTTTGCTCTCATGCTTGACTGCACAAGACAGAGTGCCTCTATTGGTTGTTCTAATTTCCAAATCGCTTTTTGTACCCAAATACACTTCTTGGCTCTTTTCTTGTATTCTCCGTACATGTATCGAAGAGACTGGTTATTACCTGAACAAGGGCATGAATTTCAAGGCCAGATTCCTTGATGAGACTGTAATACTTTTCAATTTGATCATGTTGCTCATCCAGAGAGAGAAGGTATTCCCTTTTTCCATCTTTTCTTTTAAATATTGGAGTCATCCATGTTTTCATGATGTTTTGAATTTCTTCCACATTATCTTTAGTTTTCTGAATTCTTTGTTCAAGATCATGAACACCATTGGCGATTTGAATAACGTAATCCCAAATTCCTGCTCCCACACAAAAGGATAATTAATTGAAATACTTCGTGAGGGCATACTTAATGGACTTCTTGCTACAAAATCTAGGAATTTAATGCTTGCAGATTTTATGAGAATTTTCTATATAGGTTACTTCATTATCATCAAAATGATTTCATTCCTTGTAACAAGCCAATCCTTACCATAATCCTGATTACAGAGGATTTCAATGAGGATTACAGAGAAACAAAGGGTAATGCTTACAGACCAATCACATAAGAACTAGTACAGTTGTGAGAGAATAAAATGTTTACATTCAGACACCAGTGAAAATTGATGATCTTATATTGATTAATCAATTTTTGGCTCTTTCAACTTGTTAAATGCTAAGAATGTCATTCCCTCTGGTACACAGAATAAAGTCCTAACTTGTTAGTATAATGTTCTAGAACTTTTGAATTGACTGTGACTTTCTTTTCAAACTTTCACTTTTTTGAGGATCCTCATTTGATTTAATCTTCCTCTCTTATAACTCTTCACACTTTATTTTTAATTCTATAATGGTTCTTTTTATCATGGCTATTCTTGTATGACGCAGGCTACACAGGTCCCTGTTTTCTCCACTAAATAGGAGCACTTTGAGGGTAGAGATTGTGTCGCATGTGCCTTGTACCTCATACTCCCCCTAAATTCTGTCACATGGTACTTGGAACATGCTAACCACTCAAGGAAAGCTCACCAAATTGAATCAGGGAGACACCAGAGAACAGATGCCTCATTCCTTCCTTTATAATATTTACAGTCTAGTTAAGAAAACTAAATAGTAATGATCACAGAGGGAGAGCCCTCATGCACACAGTGCCCATTCAGTGCTAGGGTCTGTGGGGCTCCTTAGGCAACCTGAGCCTCTCAAAGTCCAGGCAGCAAAGTTTCTTAAATCTACCCATTATACCCCCCAAAAAAAGAAAGAAGAGGAATTTTAACTCTGCTGGTTTATCTACTATAGTGTGCGTCTAAGTCTTATATTTCTAACCCAAATCATCTTACCAGGAAATAATTTGAGGTTCTATTAACTTCATTAGACCCCTGAGCCCCAGAGTTTCTTTCAGACGTCAGGTGGTGCCCTATTACCTTCTGTTTTCCAGTTCAGCGTCTCCTCTGCAGCTTTCAGGCGGAGATCGATATTTTGCAGCTCTCCTTCCACTAACGGAAATTCCACCTCTAGCAGAGTTGTCATAATCTTGTTGTACCAATTTGCCATCAAATCCAACTTGGCCACAAGCTGCCGAAAGAATTCCCTGGAGGATGACATGGCTGCTGCTGGCTCAGGGACGTGCTTCATATCTCTACGCTCAAGATAGCTCATTTCTTTCAGCACTGAAGTCAGCTGGAGGGAAGGAACAACACAGGCGGGTACGGTTCACGGTTCACAGATGGCGAGAAAGCAACAACATCCATCAAGGCCTGGGAAGAGCCTGGGGCCCCAAACCTTATAGGCCTCTTCTTAACCTCTGCTCCTATCTGTGTCTTAAATCTAGTCTCCAAGAAAGAAAATCAAGTACTAGGTCGAAAGAAAAGGACTCAGAAAGCAGCAAGAGACACTGACTCTGTAAATCATGAAAAAGGAGCAAGAGGAGGGACACCTAAGAAAGGGACATCAGGGTGGCAGCGGAAGGCCCTTCCCCTCACTCTGGGGCATGGGGCTGCCTCCCCCAGCTCTCATGCCTATGCATCCAGGTCTGTTCTCCATTGCTGGCGGGCCCCTCCTGCTGATAGCTAAGAAAAATGCTCACTTATTAATGATTAAGAATGGATGCAAAATAACTAATATTATTTATTCCAGTTATATCCAATAACTAAGGACATTTTATCAAATTTAAATATAAATTATTAGAGTCACTATTAGTTTATGTCCCACGAAAGAAGAAAAAGTATGGCCTATTAAATTATAAACACATGCCAAATTTAAAGATGTAAATACATAAAAAAAGCCAGTTCATCTGGAATCAGTGAAATACAGACAAAATTAGAACTGAATTTAAATGCCCAACAATAGGGTATTAAGAAATTTAAATACATAATTTACATAAACTAAAGCATCAGTGAACCTGTGCAGTTCTTAGTCTGTTCCCAGAGAGGCGAAGTTCTGCTCAGTTTTCTCTTGCCTGATCAGCGTGCTATTGTTCATCATGAGTGGCACTGCTATAGTCACATTGCTTGAAGTTTATGTCAGGGTTGATCATAGACTGTTTTTGAGTTGTTATAGTTATTGCTCCTTGACTAGCATGCTGTTAAGATGTTTATGCCTTTTTCTCCTTTCCCTTCTTTTCTCTGTCCTTTTGCTCTGATTGCCTACACCTGTAATGTACCTACAGCTACACATTGGGGAAGATGGAGCACTTACCCTCTGGATATATAGAGGAGGCTGGCATCTGTTCAGCAGTGTCTTATACTGAAGACTTTATTACTGTATTATAACCTGAAACTATATTATGACAGGCAATGCATGCATTCCTCTCTTTGGGTATTTAATATTTAATATTGCTTACATAGAATGCTAATGAAGTTGCTCCAAGTACTTAAGAGATTTAAATAATTATTCATGTCGTGCCAAAGTGAAAAAAAACAGGTCTTCTAACTACCTGTATTGACTTTAATTTTAGTAGGAAGAATTAATATTCTACTGAAATTTTCTCCAAAGACACCAGTATACTGTCAACAGTGCATTCCTAGAAAACTTCCCACCAGGACACAAGTAGGTCAGTGCTTTTAGTTCAGTGCAGTCTGCGTTCCACGCACTGATAGAGATTAGCATTTGGTTGGTGCTTACTGCAGTCCACACTGACCTCTTCCAGGGAGAGCAGGGGTCCTCAACTTCAGTGCTAGTGACATTTTCAGACAAGTTACTTTTTATTATGGGCATCATCCAGAGCACCATAAGAAGATAGAAGCACCCTGACACAAACCCGTGAAATGCCATCTACACCCCCTTCGGGTTTGACAAACCAAAATGTTTCCAGGTAGACAAAAGTACCCCTTCCCTTAGATAAAAACCACTAGATTATTTCCAGTGCTACTCTGGGATTTATCATATGCTATGTAATAAAGATATAATTTTCAGGCTTAGACTGTAGAAGATATAATTTTCAGGCTGCCTTGAAGACAGGAACCAAGTTTTACATTCACTTGGTAGCATTTCCAGCACCTCGTCAGTGACCTATGAATATAGTCAGTACTTAGTGCACGTCTGAAGTGTCTGGCACTCAATGGTCAGTGATATTTAACCACACCCCCTTAAGCCACCTAATGAGGGCTCAGTAAACAGTGCATGGCCTGTACAACTTGGCTCCATAAGACTGTATCACCTAGTAGTGTTGTAGCTGTCTTAGTTCCTGTAACACTATGATGTTCACACAATGGCAAAATTGCCTAGCAATGAATTTTTCAGAGCTTATACCTGCCGGTAAGTGACCTATGCCTGTATTTCCTATTGTACAAAATCAAAACACATATATTGATCAACTCTAAAGAAAAACATGAACCTGAACAACTTAAGAAAATGTTGCACCTTAGGATTCATATCTCCAAATACAGGTATAAACTCTTTTGAGCAGCTTTTGCAAACTTTTATGAAATGCTCTCTTTTTTAGAACCCCAAAAGAAAGTGACTGTCACCCAACTGACCTGTGGGCTAAAGTTGACAGTGATCTGCTTTGTGTGTGGGTCACGTTGCAGAAGTGGTTGAGAGAGGCTATATTGTGTGTTCTCTGATGCTGACTGACACCAGTCCTCATAAAGTCTTGTCTCATACCTGCAATGAGCAGAGACAAGTCCCATTACAAACAGCCTCCCAGCTCCTCAACTCCTCGCCATGCTTCAAAGTGTGAACTAAAGAAACTGTTAGTTACTGATTTCTAAAGCAGGCATCATGTACAACAATAAAAGAGATTGCAGGTGATCTTTTGGGGGAATAAAGGAGGTTGTGATTAGTCTCAGCGAACACTGAAGAGGCTCCTGGATGACATTTCTCTCACATGTATCTTTATGTAGTTCATAGACATGCATCATTCATTACATTGACTAAACACCTCCATGCGCCGGGCATGGGGAGGGAATCAGTGAATAAAAGGCCACAGGAAATGCAGATAAGAGTGAGGACCACAGGAAAGCCTCACTGTGATACAAGGTGCCATGCACCATCCTAGAAACCTTACAGGGCACGAGGCATCTAAGGGCAGAGGTGGGAGCCTGGAGTACGAAAAGCAGAATGTCAGAGAGGCAGTGGCGTGATGTTTGCCCGAGGTGAGCAGGGGTGGGACAGCAAGGAGGCAGTAGCAGCTCCCTCAAAAGCAACAGCACTGTTGAAGGGTGACACAGTGTGACTGTGTGCTGGGAACAATGTGAGGACAGCAGGTCTGAGGCTGGGGGGGCGGTGTGAGAGGGAGGCAAAGGCCACATCAAGGAGTTTTTCTGTCATACTAAGGAGAAAGGTTTCTGGCTGGTAGGGGATGTGACGACATGATGGATTTGGCAATAGTGTGCGCCATCGGGGGCACAAATCAGCAGCAAGGAGGACACTCAGGAAACTGCTGCAGACGTCAGGCCAGAGGAGGCCCAGTCTCCCATGAAGACGTTAGTGGTGAAAGCAGAGGAGGGAATCTGTGTGAAGCTACCTGGGAGGTAAAAGGGGTAGAGCAGGGCTTACCCGGCAAGTACAGGTGCCACCAGCTGATTTGTCTGACGCAGTGCCAGGCAAAATCAGAAGCAGAGTCATCCTATCTACTCTCCTTGAATCAGGAGAAGATGCAAATGGCAGAGAGAGAAGGGAGAGCACAGGCTGTTTCTAGATCCTGAACTTTCAAGAGACCTACTCAGCTTTCAAGTAGGAACAATTATGAACCAATATAAAATTACCATTCTTTTGCTTTCTCCATAAAAGGATGCAGGAGGCACTTTTCTGACTTAACTCCTTCTCAGTGCAGCGCTGACTCTTGCTTTCTGCTGGGCCAGCAGCTACTGTGATTTTCCAGGATGCACATTGCTCATCTGTCCTGGACACGTTTTAGCTCCGCAGGGCCTGTACCACGCTCCCAGCAAAGCTACACTGGGAAAGCATTTGTGTCTAGAATAGAATTGCTTTCCCTGTAGACTTTGTGTGTGCGACCCAGAAATACTCTCCTCACAAGTGTGGAAGCTAAGACATAAAACACACAGTGTCATTTCAGAGCTGCTAGGGAACCTGCCTGAACCCGGACAGCAGAAGGCATTGTGTGTGTGGGGGGGTCTGAATTGGTAGAACCAGGGCATCAGTCCCAGAAGCTGCTTACTTTTTCAGCAGTGAGAGCATATCTTCATATTGTTGTACCATTCGCTGTCCTTCAGCAGATTCCATACAACTGTCCACACACAAGAGAAAGAATGATACAGTCAGAAGTCAAAATAATGATCTGAGGGACAGACTGCGGCCTGTGAAGGCAGTATGGCTTCTGGTGCTGGTTTCCAAACGCCCCCAACGAGCTCACGTTCTTCTTCCTGAATACTCTCCTCGACCCACTAGAGGGCACCTGCACTCGCTAAAACTCAAGCAGCCCCACAGGGGACCAGGACGCTAAAACCGTTGGACCTGCTCAGGGCTCGGACAAGCTCTTGCCTAGTTGAGTTCATCACGTACAAGGTAGGAGAGGGGCCTCAAAAATCCAAACACAGGGGAAATTAGAATATTTAAAAATTCTAGGTGTTGTACTTTTCCATATTAAAGAAAAACTATGATCTACACAACCTTACATACGTACATCTATAAAAGCATATACAATTTTTTGTATGTGAATATATATATTTGTGTATAACAATATATAGATAGATAATTTTCTGTCTTTAAGATTTTTCTAAGGTAAGTGATAGGGGACATTGCCATTCCTTGAGATGTTATAAGGTCCCACCCACCTTTCACCCCCGAGTTATCTGCACCTGCAATGCACACACATGCAGACACACTGAGACGTATGTGCACACGCATGCATATCATCTTTTTTCACACCCGCGCGTGTGCGCGTGCGCACACACACACGTGTGTGCATGCACAGAGACTTCCACAGGAATGCTGAGGGTAAACAGAGGAGAGCGGGAAGAGTCTGGTCTCAGATACTGGTACCCACAACTTTTCCCCCTGGTTTTGACATATGCTGCAACATTAAATGGAAGTCCAGCTCCTGGGACAATTGACGAAGTATCTTTATTTTTCAGAAACCTTCACAGGAACTGTGTGGAGTCTGTATTTTTCCTGCTAGCAAAATGAGACAGCTTATTGCAAAGCATCTTTAAAATCCATTTGCTCTTTAAACCTACCTGATCCCCTGAGCCATCCCCTAAACCCTCTCTCTGGTCTACAGAGGAAGCTGTGCACTACAAGCCACTGTGCTCCTTTGGGTGGTGTACATGCAGGTGCACCACGAAGCAGGAAGGAGGGGAAAGTGCCCCAGACCAGCTGGGAAGGCTCACACCAAGTTCTCCCCTCACATGCTGTGGGATGTCCACAGGTCTCACAAGCCTCAGATCTCAATTTTTTGTGTTAGGAGGAGATAAAAGCCAGAGGGTTTTCACATGGAGCATGTGGTATCTCTTAGTGGGTCTGAGAAGTCACAGGAAATGGTACATCCAGACTCTCTGTCACTTTCTTTTCATGTCATGGCAAGGAATTCACCTTTTAGATGACTAACAAATGTATATTACAGAGTACAGTACACATTTGGATTCTTTGTGAAAACAAAAGGGAATTTTCATGGGATTGGTAGGGTTGCTATGATGGACCGTCCGTATCCCCTCTTGGGCACAGGCTCTCTAACTGTCCCCAAGGACCCCCAAATCCAGTTCCACTCTGGCCAGTTGGCCGGGAATACAGCCTAGCTGCTTCCCTCTTAGAGAACAGCCTCAACCAAAGAGAGCTACCTTGCTCAAGATGAAGTCGCTTTCCAGGAAAACCCACAACCCAGGACTGGCTGATGTAGGGGCACAAGGCAGTCAGTGAACTGACCCCGCACACCATCCCTTTCCCCTCTGTGCCTCATGGGTGCTGCTCCTGAGAACGTCTCTCCCAGGTCCTGCAGGCATATCTCAGAGCGCCTGGATCCCAGGAACTAGATCCGTGAGAGCTGCGCAATCTGCGCTCCTGAAAGCAGTCCACATTCACATTTCCTTTCCCTTCTTCCTTCAAGAGAACGTCTAAGAACTGTGAGGTCTTGGCTCTACGCCCAGTCAAATTTTCCATGGCTGGGCATCCCCAGAAAGAACTCTGGGCTGGAAGAGTAAAACTCAGGTGTCTTTTTCCAGTTGTCTCTGGAACCGTGGGCAAGTAACTACATTTCTCTACTGTTCATTTCTTCATCAGAAGAATATAGAGCTTGTATAGCAGGTATTGTGCATGGTCACACCCTTGGTCCACCTCTCCCAGAGACATGTATAGTTAGATCTGTGCTGTTTGAGATAACAGAATTCTTAAGTACTTTAAAGTTGCACATCCAACTTTAAAATGCAGATTTAAGGTTTCTCTGCAATATGAAAGAAGTAACTCCTGCTGGGGTTGATTTCCTAATTGGTGACACTCCAGTGGAGAAGTGACAGCCCCCTCAATACCCTACCCTATCATCTTACGCCCTCCTGCTCACATACATCGCTCTGGCTTTGTTATTTCCCAGCAGCCTTAGCAGCCCAGAAACATTTTGTCTGAGGGAGCTCCGTAGAACACCTCCCCAGAACTTGCCATCTCTGACTCAGTTTTTCCTAGAAAAGAATCCCATGGAGTAAAAAGAATGAGCCTGCAGTCAGCTAAGCTTTGTAATGTGTTTGTAGTCTTGGTATTGGGCCTGATTCTCTGAAATCCTTCCTAATTCCAAAAACTTGTGATAACAATGGCCAGTTCTAATTCTTTGCTTGTGTTGTATTTCCCAAAGCCAGGGTTTATTTTATTTTATTTTTTTTTTAAACAAGAGCAAGTGTTTTGGCAAAAGGAAGCAGGGAAAGCGTGTCTGTCCCTAGATGGTATTCCAGACATAATGTCCCAACAACTTCCAGTCAGGCCGAGCGGCTGAGAGGTCCCCAAGCATCCTGACTCCTAGACTCACCCATGAAGCAGGCCCCTGCTTTCTTATTCTGGTCACCATTAGAGTGACATGGGAGTTCGCTAAGAAGGAGAATCTCAGCCCAGACCTGATTCAGATTCAGTAGATAACAGGTGAGGCCCAGGCGGCTGCCTCGCTAACAGGTTCCCCTTTACAGAACTCCGGCTTCCCCATTTTGCAGCAGCCTTGACAGCAAAGATACAGCTCATCCAAGGGAGCACTGTGGAAGGTCTCCACAGAGCTTGCAGTCCTGGACTTGGTTTCCCCCAGAAATGAGACTGATAGAGCAAAAGGGTGTCAGCCTGTGTTCAGTTAGGCCTCAGTGACACAGAAGGACTTGGCCTGGATGTCAGTCTAAATGTACCAGTATATTTATGCTTAGCCAATAGCTTTCTAGCCTATTGCTGGATATGGGAAGAAATGAAGCTGGTTTTTATGCTGTAGGCAGTGATCTGCATTTCTATACTCAAAAGTACAGAGTGAGAACAAACCTGAAACTGAGCCGCAAGATACTCACGGATGTGTGATGCTCCTGAAGTTGCCAAAAGGACCCTGGATGCGCTGCCTCAGCTCCTGTGCCCAGCGGAGGCCCCCAGCCATGGTGGGCATGTTCTTGTGCACTGACGAGAACCCTGGTACAGGGCACAGCTAGCCTGAAGCAAGGCCATATTAGTTCCCCAGGTCTCTCCTCCCCACAATGATCTCCTGCCAGCTACTCCAAAATTGCTGCATCTACCACCAGACTAAAGTCACCCTGGGGCACACTGAGGAATCCCCAGGAGGTCACCATGCTCTGTGAAAGAAAAAGGAGCAACCCAGGGGCAAAGATGTGAGTCTCCTGCTGAACCTTTCTAATTTAATTGATCTGGACTCCCCAGTCATAGTTATTTTTAGAAGTGGCAGCAGTGGAAGGAAGAGAAAACTTTCCCTGGGCATGTAAAATTCTACTATGAATTGAGAATCAGTGTGATAACATTGATCAGGGCTCAACTCATACATTATGCCAAAGTCACAATTGACTTGGGTGGTCAAGGGCTTATTGCTCTGCATGAGTTTTCCCATCAAAACTCTAAATACAGAGAAATCAACAGTTCAGTGAACCCTACAATTGCCCAAGATGGTAAATTTTTGGAATTTCAAGAAAGGGGCTTGTACTTGCTTTTCTTGGAGAATGCCATAGATCTATATGTGCACATTTAACGAATACAAGAGGGGTGCATGGTACCCTTCTCAGGAACAGAACTGCCCACATCAAAATCCCCTGGTCCCTGAATCTACCAAACTCTGCCTCCTCCTGCACACGCTGATTGTAGATTATCCTCACGGCGTCTAGGTCTTTGCTGAACATTCTGATGAGGACAAGGTGTTTATCTGATGTAGCCCGTACTACCAATGGTCTTTCAAGGAGGTTTCCTGCTATGTCTCGGAGCTGTAGAGAAAGAAAAGAAAGAAGTCACATATGAAATCTTTCCAAAGCTACACAAATGCTGTCTTCTGGTTTTTCTTTTCTATGACCGTCAGTGCAGGGGATATAGGGCAAAACTGTCATTGCAGAACTGGAGCAATAATTATCAGCATGTGGATACTTATAATCTTTCCTGATCTCCTTTGCTTTCAAAGGAAAAGGACTCCTGTCTGCTGGGTGACTGAACAGCCTCTTTTGTCTTATAAGAATCTGACTAAATCTTGTAAGAATCTTGTAGCAATCTTGTAAGAATCTGAATGAAAGGTAAAGATGGCAGAAAGGTTAAACTGAGTTACATAATAAAGACCTGAACCGGAAGGACAGTGGTGATAAAAAAGAAAAGAAAGAAGTTAAATGAGCTGAGCACTGGGGAGAATTTGGAGGGCTGAAAGCTGAGAGTGGAAGCAAGAAATGTGTCCGAGGGAACAGTTGCTAGGAGAATGCTGGTGGCTGCGAGGATAATCTGAAAAGGTACACTTGTGCATTAAAAGCTGCCCTAGCCTTGGGGTATTTCCCCAAGTAGAAGAAATAAAATGTGGAATGGTTTTAATTACTTTTTCCTTCTGCATTGTGTTTCTCTGATTGTGATGCTGCCTTAAGACTAGCCCATGTAGGACCTCAGTTCCATTAAAAACCTATCAATACACTGCTTCTCAATTTGTGTTCTGTCATAAGATTCTGTGTCTACTCCATGCTTCAAGACAAAGATCAAACGGACAGCCAGTCAGCGGGTGATCAAACCTGGTCTACAATTTCAGCCACATCTAAAGATGGATACATGATGTAGAACATGTGTCCATTACCATTATTACTCTCTGGCTCTTTGCAGCAAACCACTCGCCAGCCCTTGCTTTAAGCCAGCAAGTACAAGAGATACAATGGCAAGGTTATTTCCACATATCCTAAAACCAGAAGCTGAGTAGACTTCATTTGTCTAAGATGTCACGCTCAGTGCTATCACCCTGTTTCATGCTGGGCCATTCTTACTTTTATTCAATGCTTTTCAAGGCCTAAAGTATGGGCAGAAGGAAAACACCAGGAGCTGTTGGGTGTTGAGCTCAGAATCTGAGATGGTCCCAGAAGATCTGTGTCTCTAGGCCTGTCATGGGGTATAATCAAGTACAGAAAAGCATCAGTTTGGGGGAGGAAGAATCTTAGATCAGACATTTCTCAGGTCAGACAGCTTGAATGGTTTCCTTAATGAGCTCAATGCAGTCAACACAGGTACAAAAAGCATTCTACTGAAGGCTTTAATATCATTTTTCCTTCAATAAAAATCACCAGATCCCCAGTAAAAAGTGGTTCTTCCAAAGTGCAGGCATAAGAGATTAGGTCTCCACTGAGTCCCATGCCTCAAATCCTGTTGAGCAAGGGAGACCTGTGGGTTGAGGATTCCTGTGGCCAGCCTGCACTCTGACTCATGGGCTGTGACATGTGCATACTCTGGTTGGACCTCCCCTACATATACACTCTGTGGTGGGATGATCTTACAGCAGTGACAGGGAGATCTCAGTTTAGGTAACCCCTCTGGCCAGCCTCTACTCCCTCAACCTGAGAAAGCGCTTATTTGCATGAATTTATATTCACTGCAACTTTTGCCTTCATTGAAGGAAGAGGATTTTAGTTTCTTGTGGAATGGTTAAAGGACAAAAAGAAAACAGGAATGAACTGAATAGTTGTGGTTTTCCTACCCGTTCCCATAAGCTGTTGAGAAGTTGAGAATAGAAGAGAAAAAAATTTGCCTTTATGAGAACTCTTTGAGACTCTGTAGACAAAAGGTACTACTTCAGAGACCGGGCACCAAGCTGGAGTGGGCCCTCTCTTCTTTTGCCCACAGCCCTACTCTACCATAAAAATTTCAAGGATTAGAATCTTTAGAATCTAGGGATATATACTCTTGGCATAAATGTGGATGTTTTCATGGTGGGAGCCATCCAAAGAGGTTATAAGGCTGCTTCAAACACCGTCCTGGGCAGATGAAATTTCCATGAGAGACTGTGGCATGTCACAGAGACACATAATTTCAAAGATAGAGCAATCTGAGAACAGATGCAAGGCACCTGCTGGAGAGTCTGTAAGTCCAGGTGCAGAGGGAGTGCTAGCAGGGGTGAGCTGTACATCCTCAGTGCAGCAATAGAGTTACAGCTTCTCAACCTCTGTGGTTGTGTCCCAATTAGTCATGATAGTTAATGGCATATAGAATCATTTTATATACACATGTAAGACCTTTTCTTGGTATTACTTGAAATACTTGCAAAAGGAATAGTAGATGATTTATGAGGTAGGCCATGGAACAGGAGGTGCTCATTAAAAGTTCAATACACACACACACACACACACACACACACTGGCTAATGAAACCAGGCACATTTGGATTACTTAGCATTCTGAAATAGCCTAGATTGCTCCATCCAGGGTTGAAGCCTTTTCATAATTGTCCCACAAATCACCCAATATCTGTTTGCACATATTTAGTGAGTGGAACTTTGACTTCTTAACAAGGAAGCCCACTTCACCTTAAATAGCTTTGACAGAAATCTCTTTCCTCTATTATACCAACATTTGCCATTTTCCTTCTTGTAACTTTCCCCTGGGTATAATCCTTGAGGCTTTTTAGGATAAACCACTTCATACTTTATAGGAGATTGCAGAAGACATGCTTCATCAAGCCATGTCTCATGGCTCTGCGTTCTCAGTTGTGCAGCTATTTACACCCTCCTTCATGTCCGGCCTTTCCTGCCATTGTTTTTGTATTAGTTGATCTAAGCAAGACAGGGTAAGAGCCTAAGTCTTAGGCTACTTAGTAAAGGCTGAATTCTGCAATCCACTACCTGATGTGACGGTCAGTGTCTCACCACTGTGATGAAATGCCTGATGAAATAAAGTTAAGAGGAGGAAAGATTTATTGGGGTTCATGATTTCAGAGGCTTCCATCTGTGGTGGCTGCCTGGTTTCAATTCCTGGGGCTGTGATGATGCTGAACACCATGGAGGGCAGTACATGGTGAGGCAAAGCTGCTCATGCCATGGCAGCCAGGAAGCAAAGAGCAAAGAAGAGGAGCAGAGCTTCCAACAGCCCACGCAAGGACATGCCCCAGTGTTCACTTCCTTTTACTAGGCTTTACTTCTTAAAGGTTCCACCACCTCCCGGGGGCAGCATGAGCTGGGGATCAAGCCTTCAAAACAAGAGGTAGGGGGTAACACTTAGGATCCAAAGCATGAGTCACGGTAATCGGTTTGCTCCAGCTTGAATCAAGCTAGCGGCAATATTTAAATAGCCATGGTATTTAAAGAGAGCCATAGTGTCTCAATACAGACCACAGTACCCATTTTCACTTTCAAAGCTTATCTTATTGATAAAGGCATAGCATCCCCAAGGAGTATTTCAGAAAAGACTCTTTTAAAAAGAATTTGTACATTGTTACGCTTTCAGAAAAGTGGAAGTGGTTTGCCTAAGAAGCCTGGGTCTGCACTCTCTCTTGCCCTCACCTTCATTCCTCTCCACCAAAAAGGGAAGAATAATGTTCACAGGAACAGTATAGTTGGAATGTATCTCTCCCATTCTCTGATAAGAGCTGGGGAAGTGTTCAGCACAGGGGGCCCCTGCTGTACTTGCACAAACCTTAAAGGCATGTTCCAAGTCTGGTATATCATCAAAAGCTTGAATAAAGATGGTTCCCAATCTTTGGTCAAGATCTTCCACTTTCCGGTTAAATGCAGAGATGTCGTTTTCAAATTCCTGAGGAAACACCACATTATACATGAGGAAACTATGATTTTCTGAAGACCAATACCAGGTAATGGTCTTTACTACCAACTTGTCCTGAAATCAGCCACACCAAAGATTTATTTTAATTCTCTAAAGTCCATCACAGTATGGCTTAGTGTTTATCCATGTAGAGAGCTACCCTGTTTCTGCAGCATTTTTACTGAAATACTCCAGGCAAGATGACAGTTGAGTCAGATGTGATGTTGGCTCCCTTTCCCTCCCGTCTGTGGCCCTCTCTCCCGCCCCCTTAAGCCCTTTATTTCCCTCACATTGTCAGTGATCATTACCGAGAAGCAACAGCCCAGCAGTGGGGCTATTCTAACATTACCTCCTGGGCTTCCTCCCCGAAGGAAGTGTAACTGAACTCATCTCGCCATGAGAAGGAAAGTTAGCTAATTGAGTAAATGTGTACTTTTTCTTCTCAGTACTTCTTGATTGGTTGAGACAGCAAACCTATCCATTGCTCCAAACAATGCTAAATTTAGTGACTAAAACACAGAGCGCCCAGTTACGTTTGAATTTCAGATAAAAAATAAATTGTGTTTCCACAAGTGTGCCCCAAATATTGCTTTTTAACTTGCCTCCCTGAGTGTGTTTCTTTTCTTAGAGTGCAGCAATTTTTAAGGAAATTTCAACTCAAATTTTGGATGTCTGTGATTATTATTTATAATTACAGATTTTAAAACAGTAATGTATATATTTTTTGAAAAGTGGCAAAATATAGTGTAGTTCTCCCTCTCAAATATGGCCACACTGACACTGTGATGTTTCCTGATACTACCCTGCCTCTAGCATTGTATATTGGATTTTGTTTTATTCTATTAGATGGTTGAAAACCCATGGCACATATCCTGCCCTGTAATGTATCTTTTCTTTTTTATTTTTGAATTGTAGAATTTTTGGAAAGTGATACTTCCTTGGGTCTAGCCAACTAGGATTCTCCTGGATATTTGAAGATACTCAGAGCAGATTGAGTTTAATTTTTTTTCTCTATTTTATTCCTGTTCTCTTAAAATTTCCTCTCCAGTAATTTTGTCTTTGTCTTTAGGGAACCGTGTTGCCTGTTTCCACACTGACCCTTGTTCTATTTTTCTGTGCCTATTTTCTCCACAGGTCTTGGCTTTTGAAGGCTACAGATGAGATGTGGGCTTTTTATTCCAATCCTGGAAAATACAGCCTTGGTTTTTCTTCATCTTGAGGAGGTTTAACTTACCTTCCCTGACCACTAAAAACTTCTGTCTACATGTGCCTGGCTTTCACTTAGCAACCTTTGCTCAAAGCTTAAGACTTCCTTTTCCATTTTATTGAAGTTTATTTGGCGAGTAAAATTTATATATGCTGAGGTGTAGAACTTGACGTCTTGATCAATGGATCCAGTGTGAGATAATCGTAACAATCAAGCTGGTGAACACATCCATCATCTCACACAGTACAATCTTCTTTAAGTGTGTATGTTTGGGGTAGAGTAGTACCCTTAAGGTCTACGCGCCCAACTAATTTCAAATGCACAATACAGTATTGTTAAATGTCTTCACCACGTTGTACATTAGATCTGCACAGCTTCATTTGCATAACTGAAGCTGTGTGGCCTTTGATTCACATCTCTGCAATTCTCTCTCCCTTTGGCCCTTGGCTACTCCCACCAACTTCTGATTTGACTGTTTTAAAGTCTGTATATACGTGAAAGCAGGTAGTGTTTGCCTTTTCATAACTGGCTTATTTCATTTTGAAGCCAGATGGTGGTCCCGGCTTCCTTTATTGTCTATTGTCTACTGCCCATCTCAGTATCTCTGATCCCAGGTATCCTGTCTGGGCAGGTAGTGGTGAGAAACATTTTCTGATTTTTTTTCTTAACATAAAGAATAAGCAGAATCTTTCTAATGACATAGGAATAATAAAAGATTTTCCCTGACACAAACAATAACTGATTTGAAAAACCACTGGGACTTCACAGGCAAAGAAAATGCACAGGAATATGCAGCAGATCTGTAGACTTACAGGCTAGAGGCATCTGAGAAAGGAACAAAGCTCTTATTTAGCCTTTGCAAACCCTACCCTGCTGTGGGGGTCCAAACAGTCATAGGAGCACTCAGAGAAAATCTTGTACATCTCCTGGAATTCCTTGTACATCTGGTGCACCTGCTGACTCAGGGCATTCCCCCTGAGGCCACTAAACTCAAGTTTTCCCAGTTTGTGGAAATCCAAGGCTGTCTTCAGAAGATCCTGCAGAGGCAATTCACAAAAGAGTTAAAATGATAATAACCATCATCACAACAACTGTGGATGGAAAGAGCTAGAAATCATATGGGGGTGGTGGTTGCTTAGGAAAATGTGATGCCTGATTAGTTTTGTAACCTTATTATTAGATTGAATCAGTAAAAATAACTCTTGGTTAAACTCACTAACAAAGCAAAGAGAAAATGCAGATAAAAGAGATTCACAGATACCAAGATAAATAAATGAATAAACAAATAATGAAATATATGCTTCAGTTTCTCTTAGTGTTCTCAAAGTATAAAATTTAATAATAAAATCATTTACATGATTGGTGGCTTTGCTGCTGACTTTTATTTAAAAAGTCAGTTTCTAATGGGCTGTGTTATTTAGGTCTGGAATGACAGTTGTTTAGGAGACGTGGGTAGAAAAGCAGACCCTCTGGATTTTGAAGGCCTAATACAGAAGGTAACACCAGTCTTCTTAGCAACTCCATCTGCCAAGGACAAAAGTCTGCCAAGAGCCTCTGCCTAGTGTGCCATGTTGTCAGCTGGGCAACAGAGGGCAGTTACTTACCATCTTGGTGTCTGCGTTTCCTTATTTGTAATAAATTTTATGATGTGGTTGTGAGAGCTAAGCAAACTAACGCAGGGTTTAGGCCAGTGCTGAGCATGCACTATGAATTACTGTCACTGTTGTTGATATGGCAGCACCCCAGTTATGCTCAGAATTAAATGACAGGTGGATGACACAACCCAGAAGCCTTGGGAAGGAGTCCTTCTCACATCTCTGGAAACCACTTCACCTATGAAGGCAAGAGAGCCTCCTGAGCATGTCTAAAAGGACAGGTTGAATTTATCCCTTGTGAGCATCTATCTAAAAGCACAAAACTTCCAAACCAATATGTGCTTCTTGTCAGGTATTTCAGTGTATGTATAGAAAAGACAAAGGCAAAGGTTATATTTGTGTCTTTTGGGTAAACATTTTGTGTGGACCCCTAGAAGGGGGTCTTCTACTGTGAAGAGACTGGAATGGCAAGAAGGTACAGTATAACACCCAGTGCTGATATCATTTTGAGAAATTGCCGGTGGTCACTGCCTGTGTGGCCCATTAGACTGGCACAGAGCTGTGCATTTTCTTCCTTTCTCCTGGACCTAAATTCCAAGTGCAGTGACAAAGACATTAAAGAGGGGGTGAAATGGCTGACTTTCCCTCACCTTTGCAGCAGATGACCACACAAACTTGGGTAGCCATCAAACAGTCCCCTTTTGCTCAGCTATGTGGGGGCACTGTTGGCAGTGGGGACAGTGGGTAAGGAAAGAAGATGCCTGCAAAGAAGAGTATATGTATCAGAACCAGGGCTCTTGTTGCCCTTGGTAGGGGATGAGGTAGTTACTGTTTAAAAATACTAGAAGAAAATAGAGAAACAGTTGGAGACATAGTTGTGGGCAATGGATTTTTTGTATAAGACCTTACCTCAAAACTACAAGAAACAAAAGCAAAAAGAGACAAATGTCATAATACCAAAGTATGAAGTTTCTGCTCAGCAAAGAATATAACAGGTTGAAGAGGCAACTTATAGAAAGCCAGAAAGTACTGTATTTGAAAACTGTTCATCTGACAGAGAGTTACTATCAAAATATATAAGGAACTTAAAAATGCAATAAGAAAAAACAAAATAATCCAGTTAAAAATTGGGAAAATGATAAAAATGGATACCTCTTGAAAGAAGAGTCAAGTGGCCAACACATTTATGAAGAAAGGTATGCCGTCATCTACATCAGGGAAGTACAAGTCAAAACCACATTGAGATATCATTTCACTTATTAAAATGACAAGTATAAAGCAAACAAAAGTAACAAGTGCTGGTAAAGATGTGGAGAAAGGAAACTCCCATCTACTATTGGTGGAAACATTAAGTACAGCTTCTATGGAAAATAGAATGGGAATCTCCCATGAAACAAAAAGGCAGATCTGTCGTATGATATAGCTATCTCATTTCTGGATATAGAGCCAAAGAAGATACTAGGAGTCTATCAAAGAGAACCTGCATGCCCATACTTGTTGTGCAGTATTCACAATAGCTAAGATACGGGACTAACACAGAGGCCGATCAATGGATGAATGGATAAAGAAAATATGACATAAATAAAGAAAGGTAAACTGTCATTTGTAACAAAATAGATGGAACTAGGAGATATGATGTTGAATGAAAGAATTCAGAGGCAGACAAATACAGCACGTTTTCTTTCTTATATGATTGTTAAAAGTTGACTAGAATGTGTGATAGTGGTACTCAGAAGCTGAGGCATTGGAAAGTTAGAAAACAGGCACCCAAACATAGCTAGAGAGAAGTAGTGTGTTCTGCTATTCTGTAGCTCAATGAGGTGACTGGAACTAACAGGAACCTGTTATGTATTTTATGAACAACTAGAGGAGAAGAACATAAAGGTTCCAAATATCAAGTGACGAGAAGAACATGGAAATAGTAATTAAACTAATGTGATCAGTGCACATTGTATAATGTATTGAATAGCCAAAATTTAGCCCATAAATATGTATAATTATTGCCTTTTAGTAAAAAAAAAAAATTCATAAAAAGTTGAGAAGGATGTATTTACTCTGTATTTGGTCATTAAACTCTGCATATCAAATTATCACTCTGTTCTCGATAAATTTGTACAACTGAAATAATGCTAATAGGGTGCAGATAGGAGAGCCTCACTCAGAAGGCCTGTGAACTGCTCTCACCAGAGTTTGCATGTGGGCCCTCCCTGCATGTGCACAGTGCTGAATGAGGTATGGGAACAGGCGCTCCATGAGCTGCTGGCATGAGGGTTCAGGTCTGGGCTTCACTTGCACCCTGCCCTCTTGGAGGTCACACACACGCAGTCTGTGATTGCTATTGGTGCAGCCCATGTCTGGATCCTATGCATGACCTGAACTGACTGGAGACACAGAATCAGGTCGTCCACAAATTGTTGACCCTGAAATTCATGTCTGGGTTATGCCTGTGCTCTGAACTGCCTGGGGTCACAGGACCATGGTCTAGGATTGCCCCACCAGTGCAACAAGATTCTGGGTCATACACATGACCTGAACTGTGAGAGGTTGCTGGATTAGATCATTTGCCATCAACTGACATCACAGTTCGTGTCTGAGACCTGGGAGTATAAGGTACACTTCACCATCTGCTGGAAGACCCCAGACTAAGCAGCACATCCCAGAGAACACTGAGGGGCAGGCCTGACTACCAGGAAAACTAGGTGGACCCCTAGCAAACTTTGCTGAGTGTCCAGAAAAGAGGGAGACTGAGCATTCTGCCTCTGGCATCAAACATGACAAGGCAAAGGGCTAAAACGCAGTCTCAGAACTTCACCGCACTCAGAACAAGTCCAGGAGACACAAACATACAAGAACTTTGTATATGCACACCTGAAATTGCTGAAAGGATTGCAATGGAAGTAAAGAAATAACTCCATCAGGCCGTAGAAGAGATCAGATCAGACATAATCTCTCAGGCAAAAAATGAAATGACGATAATAATGAAAGAAATGCTCTGAACAACTAGAGAAGAAACAGATAAAAAATGGATGAACATAAGCAACAGATGGAAATGTTACATGAGCAATATAGGAATGAATTAGAACACATGAAACAGACTCAAGGGGATTTCCAGGAAATCAAAACTTCCACTGAAAGCTTGCAAAACTGCCTGAATGAAGCCGAAGATACTATTTCAGATATTGAAGATAGCATGACAGCTAGAGATTGGGAAAGGAAGGATCTCTTAAAATCAACAAGGATCAGGGAAAAATCAATTCAACAGCTGCAAGATGAGGGAAAGAGAAATAATGTCAGACTAATAGGAGTCAATGAAACAGCAGGAGGTGGCACAAATGACACAAAAAGAATATTTAGAGAAATAATAGCAGAAAATTTCCCAAGCATGGAAACAGAACCTGAGATACAGGTAAATGAAGCATATAGAACTCCTACTAGTCATAACCATAATAAAACTACACCCAGACGTGTAATAATCAAGATCCCAGATCTGCAGCAAAAGAACAGAATATTAACAGCTGCTAGAGAAAAGAAACAGATCACCTATAAAGGAAAGCACATCAGAATCACGGCAGACTTCTCAATGCAAACCCTCCAATGGAGAACAGCTTGAAGTGAAGTATTACGGGCCCTAAGACAAAACAGCTTCCAACTAAGATTTATGTACCCTGACAAACTATTCTTTAAGTTTAATGGAGAGATAAAATATTTCCATGGCAAATAGCAACTGAAGAACTTCATGAGTGCCAAACCATCCTTACAAAAAGTACTAAAAACCATTCTAAACAGAGAAGAAAATGAACACAATTTGAAGAATGACAGTAGAAAGGAACCTTCAAGAAGAGCAAGCAAGTAAATAGATAGAAAAAGTAAGAAACCAATAGCAAGGAAATAACATAACCAAAACATATTGGTTATAACCATGAATGTAAATGGCCTCAATTCACCAGTCAAAAGAAATAGACTGGAAAAGTGGATTAAGAAACAAAATCCCACAATATGCTGTATACAGGAAACACATTTTACTCAAAAGAAAATCCATAGACTAAGAGTCAAAGGACAGAAAACAAGCCTCCATGCAACAGGAACCCAGTAAAAAGGAGGAGTAGCTATTATGTTTGCAGATGATGTAAACTTCAAACCGAGAATAATCAAAGAGATAAAGAAGGTCACTACATACTTATTAGGGGAAAACTGAAAGAGGATGAGGTAACAATCATAAACATGAATGCACCAAATATCAGAGCACCAAACTACATAAGACAAATCTTAACAGACATGAGAACCTGTGTAATCAATAACACTATTGTAATAGGGGCCCTCAACACCCCTTTGAAACAAAGAGAAAGGTGAACTGGGCAAAATATCAGCAAAGAAATAACAGATCTGAACCAAAGCTATGAAAAATGGACAGATGCATACAGTGTTCCACCCCACAACAGCAGAATACACATTTTTCTCAGCTGTGCATGGGACTTTCTCTAAAATAGACCACACTCTAGCCTATAGAACATACCTACCTAAATGCAAAAGAATTGAAATCATCCCATGCATGTTATTTGATCACAGTGCAATGAAATTGGAAATTAATGACAAAAGGAAAACCAAAAGCTCTATAAACACTTGGAAATTAAACAACAATCTCTTGAACAACCAATGGGTCTCAGAAGAAATTAAAGATGAAATTAAAAAAATAGCTGCAAACCAATGAAAATGTAGATAAAACTCACCAGAAGCTGTGGGAGGCAATGAAAGCAGTCCTCAGTTACCAATGAACTCACACATAAGGCAAACAGAAAGAGAACAAATAAATAGCCTAATGCTGTACCTCAAACTTTTAGACAAAGAGGAAGTCAGGTCCAAAGCCTAAAGAAAGGAGGAGATTATAAAGATTAGGACAGAAATTAATGCAATTGAAATGAAGAAAATGCTATAAAAAACAAATGAATCAAAGAGTTGGTTTTTTGAAAGAATAAATAAAATTGATTAAACACCTAGCCAACCTTATAAAAAAAGGAAATAATTCAAATTCATTCAATAAGGAATGAAAAGGATGAAATTACTACAGATTCTACAGAAATTCAGAAGATCATTAATTCCTATTTTTGAAAATCTTTACTCCCATAGGATATGAAACTCAGAGACAGTTTCTTAGATATGTATGAATTACTAAGGTTGAGTCAAGAAGATATAAAAATCCTGAACAGCCCAATATCAATTAATGAGATTGAAAATGTAACTAAAAACTTAATGACAAAGAAAAGCCCAGGCCCTGATGGATTCACAGCAGAATTTTACAAGAAATTCAGCAAAGATTTAATTAATGCCAACACTCCTCAAACTCTTCCATGAAATTGAAAAGGAAGCAATTCTCCCTAACTCATTCCTGGAGGCAAGTACTATACTGATACCCAAACCAGAGAAAGACCCAACCAAGAAAGAGAATTATAGACCAATTTTCTTAATGAATATAGATGCAAAGATATTCAATATAATACTAGCAAATAGAATGCATAAAACCATCAAGAAAATCATACACCATGACCAAGTGGGATTCATTCCAGGAATGCAGGGATGGTTCAATATTTGCAAATCAATTAATGTTATACACCATATCAATAGAGCCAAAGACAAAACCACACGGTCATCTCAATAGGTGCAGAAAAAGGTTTCAACAAAGTCCAACACACATTCATGATAAAAACTCTACAGAAAATAGGAATAGATGATCTTTACCTCAACCTGATCAAAGCCATCTATGACAAACCAACAGCCAACATCATACTAAATGGACAAAAACTGAAAGCTTTTATTTTAAAGTTAGGAATAAGATGAGGATGTCTGCTGTCACCACTCCTGTTCAACATAGTTCTGGAAGCATTACCCAGAGTAATGAGATGATAGAAAAATAAAAGGAATAAAGATAGGAAAGGAAGAGGTAAAACTATCACTATGTGCAGATGACATGATACCTTACATGAAAGACCCCGAATCTTCCACAAGAAGACTCCTTGAATTAATTGACAAATTCAGCAGTGTAGCTGGATACAAAATTAACACCCCCAAATCAATAGCATTCCTATACACAAACAAGAAACAGACTGGTAAAGAAATTAATGAAACCATACCTTTCACAATAGCATGAAAGAAATTGAAATATTTAGAAATCAATCAAACAAAAGAAGTAAAAGATCTTTTCAATGAAAACTATAGTACTCTGAAAAAATAGATTGAAGAGGATTTTAATAAATGGAAAAATTTCTTGCTCATGGGTAGGAAGACCCAACATTGTGAAAATGGCCATACTACCAAGATTGTTGTAGAGATTCAGGGCAATTCCCATGAAACTACCATTAGCATACCTTACAAATCTAGAGAAAACATTCCTTAAATTCATCTGGAACCAGAAGAGACCCAGAATAGCAAAAGTAATCCTGGGCAGGAAGGACAAGTCAGGTAGAATTACAATCCCTGACCTGAAATTATACTACAAAGCTACTGTAATAAAATCAACATGGTACTGGCTAAAAAACAGATGAGAAGATCAATAGAACAGACTGGAAGACACAGACACAATCACAAACACACACAGCCACCTAATCTTTGATAAAAGGGCCAAACAAACTAACCTGAAGAACATCAGCCTCTTTAATAAATGGTGCTGGAGAAATTGGTTTGCCACTTGCCAAAGACTGAAAATAGACTGAAGTCTATCACTATGCACCAAACTTAAGTCAAAATGAACCACAGATCCCAATATTAAAGCAGAAACACTAAATCTATTGGAAGAAAAATTAGAAGTAAAAGTAGGTAAAAACCTTGAAGACATAGGGGTAGTCAGAGAGTTCATGAACAAAAACCAAACTGTCCCTGAAATACTTCAAAAAATCAACTGGGATCTCATCCTACTGAAAAGTTTCTGCACATCTGAAGAAATCACCAGCAGAGTAAAACGAAAACCCACAAACTGGGAAAAAATTTTAGCTGACTGTCCTTCTGACAAAGGTCTTCTGTCAAAAACATATAAAGAATTAAAAAACATCAGCCCCTCCAAATCCAAAGACCCAATCCAAAAATGGGCAGCTGAGATGACTACTCACTTCACAGATAAAGAAATATAAATGGCAAATAAATACATGAGAAAATGTTCAACATCATTAGTCATCTGAGAAATGCAAATTAAAACAACAGTGGGATTTCACTTCACCCCAGTAAGAATGGCTATCGTTAAGAAATCAACCAAAACAAATGCTGGAGAGGCTGTGGAGAAATAGGAACTCTTCTCCACTGCTGGTGGGAATGCAGACTGATGAAACTACTGTGGAAAGCAGTTTGGAGATTCCTCAACAAACTAGGTCTAGTGGTCACATTCAAGCCAGCTATTCTCCTTCTGGGTATTTTCCAGAAGATCTGAAAACATCATGTCACAGTGATATATGTGCACTCATGTTCATAGTGGCTCAATTTGTAATAGCTAAATTGTGGGAGCAACCAAAATGCCCATCCACTGAGGATTGGATAAAAAAATGTGGTACTTTTATATAATGGAATATTACTCAGCTATAAAGATAAACTCGAAGCTTTTATAGGTAAATGGTTACAACTAGAGACCATACTCATAAGTGAAATAAATGAGATCTGCATGTGTAAGCACTGTATTGTCTCACTAGTGTGAGAACCTGAAAGAGTGAATAAAAACTAGGAGGTATGGTAGACATTGTGAAATGAAATGAAAATGCATAAAAGTAAGGGGCAAGTAGGGTGTGGGAAAAGAGAAGGGAAAGAAGGGGAAATTATGTGTGTATGTATATACAGGATAGCTAACAGTTATACTACTGTCTTCTATCGTTTTACTGAAAGTAACAGTTAATGAATACTTTTTTGATCATTATTGCATGTCTCTATTTGTTTTCCTGAGAAACCACTTTAAGATATCAATATATAATACAACAACCATTGTTAATTTCCTACCACTTTGTCTGTAACTCTGTATTGTTCTTATGCTATTTTGTAAATGGATGTCTGTTAGTATGTTTTCTTTTATTTTTAAGATAAATTTTAAAAAAGAGATGAAATAATGCTGGTGGAATACTTGCAAAAATATACAGTCAAGGATCCAGGGAAGATGGCGACCGGGTGAGCAGCAAGGGAGCGAACCTCCTTAATAAACACCACCAGCTCGAGACAGACTTGGTGAGCGTGAATGCCGGAACCTCGGCTGGGAAGTTTAAACTGGGCGTGTTTCTCTGAGATGCCGGGGGAGATGTGGTAGGGCGGACCAGGCTGCCGGGGCGAGACGTGGGAAAGTCCC
>PVLD010014032.1:0-53781 GCA_004027595.1 Dinomys branickii | reverse complement strand
TCTCGCTGGGCTGAGCTTCTTCCCGATTCAGGAAAAACCGGTTAGAGCACGCACTTAACTCACCCTGTGATCGTGCAGACAGGAGTGCCGTTCAGATGTTTTTCCCTGGATGGAGATTTTCCCCGACTCAGAAATCCCGCCGGCCGGTCGCTGTTGCTCCAGTTCGCGCAGCGCTGGCTGCGGGGGTGGGGTTCTGAGCAGGATCCTGGAGCGCTGCCCGGTTTGGTGCAGTTTGTCCCAGTAGCGCGTTCTCTGTCGGGTTCAGGAGCTGAAGCCGTTCTTCCCTCCGCACTCGCTCTCTCGGCTGGTCGTCTTCTTCCCGGAAGTCCTTATTTCTGTCTTCATATTGCTATATTACATTATTTGGGTGGTAATCCTCTGGGAGGTTCTCTCTCTGCTGCCTACCCGGTCGCCATCTTCCCGGAAGTTCCCAGGAAATTAAATATTTCTGAGGAAAATTAATTAAAAGGTTCTGAAGGAATTAATTTTGTCAAAATTGTCATCTGTTGCCAGGGCCTTCTCTTAGCAACACTCTCAGGGCTGTTCTGAATGCTGTTGCAGCCCAGCAGGGGAGGCCTCTTTCCGAAGGGGAAATGTTCTTGAACCTAGTCAACCCTTGCTGTAACAGGCAACATTTCATTCTCAGGCAGCAGGGTAACCTAGCAGATGCCAAGCAGACTCAGTTGGGAGACTAGTGATCTCATGGCCATACACAGGCTCACCCTGCTTATCGGGATGTGCCTGTACTATTTTCCAAAGTCAACTCTATTCTCCTGGGAACTTCTTAACCTGCACCCTGTGATTGTCTCTGTTCTTCTGCGACCACAACTTCCAGCCCTAAAGATTGATGACAGACTAAGCCAGTCAGAATCCTTCCTCAAAATTCTTGTCTTAACAAGGTTTTAGTTAAGAAACCAAAAAAAAGTGATCCATTCCTCTAGGATGGTCAGAATCACAGTATGAAACTTGGGATCATTAAGGACCACATTGCTCAGTGCTGTGTTCATGCAGATCTTCACAAGAGACCCAAGAGAACAACCAGAAAACAGCAGAGGCCAGGTCTGCAGCACTGAGCTCTCCTGCCCCACAGTCTGGAAGGTCCCAGCGTCCCTGCATCCTGCATAGTTCAGGAGTTACACACCTTCTTCAATTTAGGGCCCTTCCAATCCCTTTCCTTTGGAGAATGGCAGTTCAAATTGTGTGTCCACAGCCACAAAGGCAGCCAGGGCAAAGGACATGAATGCACTGGTCTCTGAGCAAGGGGTGAGACCCAGGGCTGGAGGTACAGCTCAGTGGGCTAAGTGCTTGCCGCTGAGCACTAGGGCCCTGAGTTCGATCCCCGGTCCCGGGAAAAAAAAAAAAAAAAAAAAAAAAAAAGGGGGTGAGACCCAGATACTGGGGGCGGGGGTGACAACCCAGCAGGGATGTGGCTGGAAGTTACTGTGATTCTGGTCACTCAGGCTGCTGATGCCTGAAGAGAGTGAAATGTCCCAGGTGTGAGCCTCTGCAGTCATAGAACTCAAACAGCAACTTTCAAATACTCAAAGAAAGCTGTCAGATCATCTCAGGGGAAAAAAAAAACTTCTCCTATTTTGTTCCTTACATTCTTTCATTTTTTGATCACTGACACAGCTAAAAGAAACACATGCTTACATACATGTGGGCACATGTACACACCCGGGTGCTGCCGCTACACAGACTAACAGGCTATCAGCATCTGCATTTTTAAAACTATGTACATGTATTTAAATTTCTGCTTTAAAGTTCCATCTTTTTATTCCACTCACTTTTTAAAACTTACTCTAAATAACTCTGCTTTCATCTAACCCCTTAATGAACACAACAAACATATTCTATAAAACTCATTTCTAATCTCAACTTGATTATGGGACCCATAAGGAGAGAAACAGGGGAGGGAGAGATGGCAGCTGTCACCTCAGTCAGCCGGGCATTCAGCATGTATCATACACATGCTTCAGCTTCAGGAAATGTTGGTCAAGGGGAAACGGGACACCATACAGACATAATCAGTGAATACAGGTTTTCCTGTATTATGTCATTGCATAGCTTAGTAGAAGATATGAAAATACTTTTTGAAAATGCAAATTTTTATTACCTTACACGAAGAAAAGAGACACAGTGATATTTCAAAGATCAAAACACCCTCCATATCACCAAGAATTTAATACGCAACATCAGCTACTATGATGAAGAAAAGCTAGCTCTTGGCTAAAATGCTGACAGAGTCCTCACTAGAGAACGCTCCTGCTCACAGAGCAGTTTCACCTGCATGGTTTGCACGGGGTCCTCAAAGCAATCCAATGAGGTATAGGCTCACAATATTACGCTGCTACCCTTATTTCTGAAGCAGATAAACTGGGCTGAAAAGGCTACAAAACTTGTTTAAGTCACACGGCTAATGCGTGACAGCTATGTAGACTATGAATCAAATGGTCTTTCTACTATGACAACCAGAAAAAAGTCTGAGAATTCTAAGAGGTTTTGCACAAGCAGACATTTATAAAAGCAAATTACCTGGTCGAATTGTTCCTGCGCTCGCTCAAGCTCTTGTATCCTCTGTCTCTCTCTTTCTTGCATGTCCAGCTCCAGCTGCAACTTCAGCTGCTCCTGCATATTCAGAAGTACATATGCCGTATTGCAGACAGACCAATTGGGAGGGATTAATTCTGCTGCTTCTAAATGCTACACGACCATTTTTTTATACTCCCCTAAGTTTCAGAATCTTAAATAAATGGTCACTGCTACATAATACTTAGGCTTCTAAACATATTTATTGAAGCATAAGAAAAAAGTAAGCATCCTTAACTGCTAATTGTAGAAAGCACAGTCTGTACAAAATCAAGTCATTTTCTCTGTTTTCCTTGAAACTACAAGTGAGACTGCAGTGTTTTCAGGTAAAATCTCTTTCAGCATAGATGGGTCTTCAGATAGCCAATCCTTGGATGCAAAACAATGGGTGAGAAAAACTTTGAGACACCTATCTGAAACCATGGGTAGATGGCAATATACCTGGTCCAGGTCCACACAGATGTCACATTAGAATAGGGTCAGTAATGCATCCTGTGGGCCAAATCTGATCCCTCCCTGCTTTTGTACAGCTTGTGAACTAAGAATGGTTTTCACACTTCTAAAATGATTGAAGAAAATCAAAGAGATAGTATTTCATTGTGCATTGTAATAGTATGAAATTCACATTTCAGCATCTGACAACAAAGTTTTATTGGAAGGGGCTGGGGATATAGCTCAGTGGAATAAGTGCCTGCCTGGCAAATGCAAGGTCATGAGTTCAATCCCCAGTACCACAAAAAAAAAAAAAAACACATTTGCAGAATTAAAAAAAAAACAAAGTTTTATTGGAACATAGTCATGTTCATTTAATTAAGTGTTTTTTGAGGGTTTTGCCCTACAACAGCAGTGTAGCAGCTGCAACAGACTGTAGGTGGCGATCTCGTTGCATGACAGGGTTGCTCAGCACCCTGTAAGTCACAGGACAGTACTGTAAATAGTTTGACAGTGTCAGTGTCACCATATTGTGACTTTTTAAAAAATAATATACTGTACTTCATGTCAAAGAAAAGAATGAACTTCAAGTGTCGTGCTTTTAAGGCACAATGGAATGAGGATTATTTTTATTATTAAATAAAATGGCAAAATATAGTTTTTAGTACACCATGCCTATCTGCTAATATATAGGTAGATAGATAGATAGATAGATATTTAGATACACATAATAAGCATCAACATTACCAGTTCTAAGCACTTATCTCAGTACCACCAACTCACATAAATGTAAAGGTCAGGAAAATTAGAAAACTTAAAACAGAATTATCTCCTCACAGCAAAATTTCTCAACAAAAGTTAAAAATGAAAATAAGACTGCAACAAATGTAAGTTTGCAGGTATCTCATTTTTTACCTAAACAAGGCATATTTCATCTGCTAGTGGGGCATTTGATTAAAACATGTTTAATTTCAGTGGCCAAGGACATGTGTCTAGAAGTACACATTATTCTGGTTGCATTTGGAAACTTTCAGTAAGAATAGGTGGAGAGTAGACATCCAGAGCAACAGCCACAGTCCATTCAGAAAAAGACAATGACTCTTAATGCTTTCCCTTAGCTGCTGGGCTCAGAGCTGCACAGCGATTTAGACAGTTAGAAGTGACGAAAATGTGGGGCAGCCAGCCTCAGCCTCTGGCTCGCAGACCTGGGGCAGTGAGAAATCGCTTTTCCCTGAGTCCCAGCCTCACTCTCACCTCAGCCCTTGTCCGCTAATCTCTTTACCTCTTTCTTCTATCTCTGACAACCCACTTCCTGAACTGGCCATAAAATCTTCTGCAGGACAGTATTCTATATTCTGCCTCTCAGTACAATGCTATGAGTGCAACACACAACTTAATTATACTGGACAACAGGATAAGGCTAGAGAAATGCCCACTATGGCCAGCTTTCATTTCTCGTACTGCCAAATTTTATCTAAGTAAAATAAAGTTGATGGAGCAAAGAGAGTTAAGAGTCTTCCCATTGGGATGTTAATTGCTCTGGAGAAAGAGAGTTGCTGAGAATTCTTTTTTCTGATAGACAGGGGACAGGTTTGAGCTGGAGGAGTTGTAAGAGGTAGGACAGATCTTCACTCAAGGTTGCAGCAGGAGACACCTTGCCTGTCTAGCTGACAGTTTGACACCCAACTCAACACGCACCAACTTCCCTGGAGAATGAGCCAAATAACTAACTGATAGTAAAGACTAAGTAGCAGCCAAGTTTTCAATAGCCCTATCCTTCTAGGTATCTAGAACTTTCCATCCCAATCTCAATGATAGGATATTAATCATAGAAATTATTTGCAAGGTCTATATTTTTCTTTTTTTCCATACCTCCAAATAGTAGGCTTCTTTCCCTTTTTTAAATGTGTAGACTTAAGTAGAGACTCTATGCTATGGTAGAACTGTAACAGTGACCTCCACTTAATTCTGAAATTCTCTATAAATTTTTACTAAGTCTCTATAAATTAAGTAAATTAAGGAACTGTCCCTTAGGCAGTATGAATGGCAGAACCTATCCTTCCAATCCTTCCCCTACAAACACTTTCTGGTGCCCAGCCCTGCTGCCCAGCCCTTTACCTTGGTCAAAGGGTCTGGCCGGCCTCAACCACATTTTCTCTCAGACACCTATGTCTATGTAGGAAAAAAACACAATCACACAACCAGATGAGCCATTATGAGTGCTTGATCTTCAGTTGCTACCAAGTACAAGTGGAGCATCTGTTATCCAAAACGCTTGGGACCAGAAGTATTTCAGATTTTGGAACTGGGAGGAGAGGAGATATTTACAGGTCGATGATCAGGTTTCCCAGGGGTGGGACCCGAGTCTAAATGTGACATTTGGCACAAGAGTAAAGCTCAGTGCATTTCACATATTCTTTATACACTTTGCCTGAAGGCAACTTATGCATTACTTTAATAATTTTGCATATGAAATAAACTTTAATGATGTGGAACTCTCTACTTGATTCTTGCTGACACTTAAGAATTTTAAGATTGTGGAGCATTTTGGATTTAGGGTTTTTCTGAGTTCCAGATATTCAACCTAAAATGCCTCTTGGTCAACTCTCCCTTCCACTCCCCAAAGCCACCATTTTCCTCATCCCTCCTATCTCATCCCTCAGTCTTGTAGGTATCAGGGTCCCTGATTCCTAAAGAAGACTGCAATGAGTTTGTGCCATGAGGCCTACGCTTTCACAGGTACCCAAACCATCCTCTCCTCCATCTCTCAGTTACAGCCAAACAGAAGCCCGGCCATCGCCCGTGTGCCTAACCTGTGTCCAGACCTCATTTCCTCTATGCCTGTGAAAAGCTGCCTATATGAATCATCCTCTTTATTTTCCAGTGTCACCCACTCCTCAAGCCCATCCAAAGGAGATAAGGTTTGGACCCACTGATTTCAGCAGAGCCCCACCCTACTGACTCTTAAAATGTTCCTCCTAAGCCATGAAAGCCATATTTTACAGAACATCTCAATAGTCTACCTGTTCTAAGCAACAGAAACAGCTCCTTTTCTGCTCAAAGCCTTCCTTCTGCTCCCTCCTGCATCACCCTCACCACTGCTCCTGCCGAGATTGCCCGCAGCCTTGGAGGAGCTCCTCTGGGCAACGCCCCCGAGGCCTCTGTCACAGAACACTTGGGCTGTCCTCTTACCCCAGCACAGAGCTTCTGCACAGGAAGATGAAGACAAGGAGAGGACAGACCCATACCCATGTGACCAGAGCTAGGGAGTTTTCAGCATTTGGGGGGCGTGCGCTGAGGCTCGCAAGGCTATTTCCAGGGCCCCAAAACCCTCCCTTCCGTGCCTCACCTGCTGAAACAAGAGCTCTTCCGCTCTGAGCCTCTCCAGCAATTCCTGCTCCGCCAGCACTACTGCCCTTTCGTGCTCCAGCTGGGCCATTTCCTCCTCTCTCTAGTGTGATTTAAAAACAATAGTACATGACCCATCAGAGACAAAACCATCTGTGAAAGCAACCTGAAAAGCATCTTAATCACCAGCAACAGGAAAAGCAAATTATAAACCATAATTTATGAAAATTAGTCGATCCATTTGAAATTACCCAATCTTTTAGGAAGATACACATTTTATCTGAAGAAAAGGCACAAAATTAGTATATTTCGAGCCAGGGATATAGCTCAGCAGCACAGGGCCTGCCTGGCAAGCGCAAGGTTCTCAGTTTGATTCCTGGTACAAAAAAAGTATACTTTGAGTATGACAAATGAACATGAGAAAAGTACCATTACAAATGTGTAGGAAAAAGACCACACACATAGGAAAATTTCTAAATATCTAAATAGTCTTCTTTGGGGTTTTTTTATCTTTCTACTTTTTATTTTGTGTAAGCTTTTGTACAGAAACATTATTTTTCTAATAGAAAGGATACAGAAACTTTAAAAGCAAGGCAAATGTTGTAACCATTATTTTCTTTGGATTTCCTACGAGGAAGTCATACTTACGAGCTGTTCCATAGTTGCATTTTCCTTATATTTGTAAATCCACAGAGCTAAATATTCTATTGGATCCGCAGGGTGAACTCTTGCCACTTCCGCAAGACCCTGAGTTAGACACGTCCCAAAGTGCTTTTGAAGATAGGCTGATTCCATTTGTAACTTTTAAATAAAACCCTTTAAAAAATAATCATTCTGCATTAGTTCAGGAAGTTTTTAATTAAGGCACAATAAGAGTAACGTCCATTGAGACCAACAAAGGATCAGCAGTGATGGCGCAAGTAAGCTGGTCCAGGAAACTTCAGTTTCCAAAAGGGCCTCTGGGAAGTGATTACAACTAAATTAGTTTCAAATTCCAGAAGGACCCTCAGGCCCAGTCCAAGAGAGAAAGGGGCGCTAGATGACTGCAACGTGACTTTGTGCCAAGCAACACATGTTTGATTTCACCCTCACAGCACACCTGAAGAGAATAGGTGCCATGGTCCCACTGTTTTCCCCTAAGCAAATCCAGGCAAACAGCCTGATTTCTGAAGGAACAGATGAGGACACACAGCTGGCAAATGAAGCAGACAGGGTTTGGATGCATCTCGATTCCAGAGCCCTGGCCTAAGGACTCTACTGACATCTTCCTCCTACACATGTAAGCCATGTTTACAAACCACCTATTTTCATAAATCCATGCGTTTCCAAGGTCAAAGAATAAAAATTCAGCTGCTACAAACAACCTTTGAGGCTGCTCAGGATCCAGCTCCCAGGTCCTTTTGGAATCACCTGCAGCCATCTTCCCTGTCCCCCACACACGCACACAGTGGCGCTCCGATCCCATGGAACAGCCCACCACTCTGCTGATCCACCTTGTGCTGGGCCAAATGGCATTCTCACACATCATGATGATTCCCCCCGCCCCCCCCCACCCCCCATCACCCTCCACTTGGGAAGTTCTCCTCCCCTGCAACAGAGAGACCATTTCTCCTTCCCTGAGTTTCTCCCGGCACCTCAGGGCACTGTGTCCTCCAAACACCTCACACAGCCTAGATCTTGCTGGCTGAGGTGTGTGTGTGTGTGTGTGTGTGTGTGTGTGTGTGTGTGTGTACTCGTGTGTGCATGTGCATGCACCCATGCCTGTTTTCCCTTAAGGATGCTAGCTTTCTATGTTCTTGAAGAGTGTTTCTATCACTGGGCTGACACAGCTGTCTCTCCAGGATGGCAAGTGAGTAAGTTTCTGTACTTTCCCAGTTAACACCCTTGTCTTTTGCAGTTATAAAGACAAACAACAATAATCTTAGACCAGACTTTCTGAAAAAAACGTAACAATTTTATCTCATGCTCTTGGAAAACACAGTTGATCACTTTCAAATTACCCTTAATATTTTATGAAATCCAGACTCTTCTGAGCTTCTGATGCAATGTTTTAATCACTCAAGAGATACACACTGAGTACCTATGTCAGGTATCACAATAAGTAGGTACTAGGAATGCAAAACTCTCATTGACTAAACGCTTGTGCAACCCTCATTCACAGGTTAAAACCCTAACTCCCACTGTGACAGGGTTAGGCAGTTGGGCCTTTGGGGGATCTTTAGGTCATGAGGATGGATTTTCCATGAATGGGATTAGTGCCAAGAGAGAAAGAGGTTCTTCCTGTTTTTTCCACCTGAGCCAAGTCCAAACTAGGAAGTGGGCTCTTAACAGATAACACACATTGTGGAGGACCACCTAGGTGACTCTCCTTGAAAGAAGAGCAATTGCCTCTATTTTGGCTGAGCCTAACCCTATTTCCACGTATTGATATGCACAGAACTGGCTAGGACCCTTTCCTTATCTCTTCAGTTGGCTTTAAGCAATGCATATCAGTCTAGCCAAGATGCTGATGGCAAGCATGTTTCCCCTGGACCCCATGTTCTTCCCACGAGTGAGCTGGAATGAGGTGGGATGTGTGAGGCACTGCTCCACTCCATCGGCTGGGATTGAGCCTTGGGATAGAGGCTATGACTTTCTAGGGCTTCAAATATTACACATCAGTGCTGAAGTACCAACCCCAAAACATTAGATTCTATCTCAGTTATGTTATGCAGATTACGCTTTCTGCATATCCTTCTCTCTGCATAAGGCAGAGGTGATTTCAGACCTCCTACCTAACCCAGCTCGAGGCACTCACCTACTTCCCACGGTTCTCACAGTCATTCATCCTCAAGTCACCCCCTTCTTTATGAATAAGTAAAGCCTGGATTTCCGGCCTTGAGTTGGGGCCTTTGTTCTGGATAGCCATCATCAATGACTGGACTTAGGAACCCTGGGCTCCCCATAACTACAAAAAAATAGTTTGCACTGGAAGTGGTAGATTGGAAGTAATTCACTACAATTCCAAAATTTTTCATGGGATTACAAATACAAACTTCTTGGGCTGTAACAAGAACTGGGAAAGGCTCTCTAAAACACATGCCAATACCTCAACTTTTCCAGCCCCCAAACTGTGAGAAGCAAATCCATGTTAAGCCCACATAGTCTTTTGTAACTTGTTATAGCAACCAGAACTCAAATAAAAGCAGACAATTTCTGCCTTCATAGAGCTTCTGGTGAAAGGGGAAGACAGACATGAATCATGTATTCAAATCAATAAATGTAAAATTAAAAGGAAATAAGTGCCATGAAGAGCAGACAACAGAAGGATCTAACCAAGTCAGGGAATTCTTGTCCACAGGGTAAAGAAACAAAATTCAAAATACAAAAAGAAGGAAGAGCTTCAGCAGCTATAAGGGACAGGATCCCAGGGTCTGGACAAGTCCTGAGACAAATGTACCTAGCATTGAGCTTAGAATTTCAGAAGCACCAACATGTTGGGGTTCATCCCTAGGCCCCCATGTTGTTCTTCACCATGTGATGGTGTGAGGACAATCACATGGTACAACTTCTTTGGAAGGGGATTTGGCAAAATCTAGAAAGTCCCATATCTATTTGCACTTTGATCCACAAATCTGACTTCTTAAGCTCTCAAAAATATACTTGCAATCATATGAAGTGGAATATGAACATGGAAATCTGCACTGCTATTTACCACAGTCAAATGGGGGCAGCAGCTGGAGGTTCATGAAGAAAGGCCTAGTGAGATACACCACCCAGACTCCAGTGCATATAGAAAGGGAATTTGGACACTGTCTAAAATCAAAGTGGTCCCTAGCACAGATTGCAGGTAGAAAAGCACGATGCAGAACTCATTTATGCCACCTTCCCCACGGTGTCAGCAGCGGGATAGTGAAAGTATATGTGCATACACATAAAGTATCCTAAAGACTCCAAGATCTGAGTACAACCAGCACAAATGAACTAACTTCCTATCAAGTTGGCACTGGTGCCCCAAGCACACAGAGTGAAAAACATTCTTGCCACTGGCTGTAGAATTATTTTCCTTGGGACATCTTCTAAAGACGAAGCTGCTACAAAAACATCTCACTGTCATTTGAAGTGAGTAACATAAAAAAGGAACCAGTTTCAGCTGCTGTTCCAGGGGATGAAAGTCAGGAAAGGAACAGTGGGCCCCCAGGGAAACCTCTGGGCTGAATGTCCAGAGATATGATGTCTGTCTCAGATTTGGGGGTACTTGATGTCTGTTTCTGTCTTTGCTACTTTTCTCATTGCTGAGACAAAATACCTGATGCCCAAAGATAAAGGAGGAAAGACTTATTCAGTTCACAGTTTATAAAGGTTTCAGTCCATTATCGGCTGGCTCCAAGCCAGAATGGCATGGCAATGGGCCACTGCAGAGGAGGAACAGTTCATGGTGGGCAGAAGACAGTAAAAGTAACAAGGGACTTCAGCAGCTCCTTCTGTCTCTTATATACACAGGTTACCCACCTTTAGGGCAGGAAGCACTCACACCCTTAATCCTAGTGCCCTTGATCCTAGCATTGCACCATGAATCCTTTCCAATGTCACACACTCTAGATCCAGCCCCCTCTGAAAAAGCCTTGCATGAGGCTTTAGGGGGACATCTAGACACAAAGCATAACATTCCACCCAGGACTCCCCGAAGACTTGTATACATTCCTTTACCCAAAAGACATTTAGTCCATCTTCACAAGTCACCAAAGTCCTAACAGTTTTGGCATTGCTGAAAAGTTCAAGTCCAAAGTCTCCTCTGAGATTTAAGGCAAATTCTTAGCTGCAAGCCCCTGTACAAATGAATAGATAATTAAACACTCCCAACATTCAACAGCACAAGATAGATATTTCTATTCCAAAAGTTACAAACAGGGATAGCAAGTGATGGGAACAAAGCAAATCCAAAATCCATCAGGGCAAACATTAAATCCCACAGCTCCACTTCCAGCATGCCCATCAACCTGTGGCAAGCTGTGAATTCCAAAGGGTTTGGATGGCTCTGCCCCTGTGGTACTTTGGTGGATGTGGCTCCCATGGCTTCTGTCTTTGGCTGGCTTTGCTCACTCCTAGCAGCTTTCCTTCATTGATTCATATTCCTGACTTATGCAACCTTCTGAGGTCTCCACCCACCTTCAGCTTCACCCTCACAGCTTTACACACTGCCCTCTCAGGGGCACACTGCCTAGCCTCCAGGACCTTCATCTAAAATCTTTGAGAAAGCCTTCCTGACCCAATACCTCTTGCATTCTACATGGCCCTAAAACCAGCACCATGTGGATGATGCCAATGTCTATTGCCAGCTGGAGCAGTAGCCAGGCTTCCTTCCCTCCTGGCTCTAGGGGTCCAGTGCCTATGAACCAAATCCCTAAGAACAACTTCCCTACGCCACTGGCATTCTGGAACATGGTGCTCTTGGCTCTCTTCTCAAAGCAAAGTCATTCACTTTTGCAATGTTGAGGCTGTGAAAGGTGGAATCCTGCTGCTTCTTGTGATGCCCTCAGGCCATCTTTTCTCTTCTCCAGTTCCTTGTTAACAAGCAAGATCTCCTCTGCTCTGCCTTTGCAGTGCACAGCTTTATGGGAGCTTCCTTTCTGGCCAAACTTAGAGTTTGTAATCATTCTGCTGGGCACTTTTCTCTTCATTTACAACATAAATCTGGCTAAAAAAGAAACCCCAACAATACCCACGCCACTAGTGCATCATTAGGCTACCTTGGAATTTTTCTGTCAGATTAATTAGGATACCACCCTTAATCTGCCTCAGGCAAAGTCTCTGAACATAAGCAAAATGCAGACAAACTTTCTATCAAGCCATAATACACATCATCTGGACTTTTAACAGCCAACACAATTCTTCTTTCCAGTAGAAACCTCCTAAGTCTGGTCTTTACTGGCAGGATTTCTATCAGCCTTCAGGTTTTCTGAGCTCTGATCAGAATCTCCCAAGTACAGTCTCAAGTGTCCCAGCTCTACTTTTTCAGCCAGCATTTCCAAACCTTTCTTAACTCTTCCCCTTCCCACAAGCCCCCTAGCTCCTAAACCGCCTAGTCATGTATAGTCATGGCAACAACCCCACTTCTCTGGTACCAAATTCTGTCTTAGTTACTTTCCTCATTGCTGAAACAAAATACCTGATACCCAAAATTAGGGGAGGAAATGTTTATTCAGTTCACAGTTTGTAGAGGTTTCAGTCCATCATCAGCTGGCGGATGGGTGGCATCACAGAGCCAGGGTGGCATCACAGAGCAGAAACAGTTCATGGTAAGCAGAAGATAGCAAAGCAATAAGGGACGACCACAGCTCTTTCTGTCCCTTACACCTTATCCAGGCTACCAGACCCCTTACACCCTTAATCCTAGCACCATTAATCTTATCATTGCACCATGACTCAATCAACTCTAGATCCAGCCACCTCTAAAAAAAGCCCCACCTACAACCACGTGAGGACTTGGGGGGACTTCTAGACACAAGCCATAACAGTCTGGGTTATCAGCAGGTCATGGGCGAGGCTCCCCAGCCATCGCATTAACATCGCCTGTCCGTGGCACACTGACAATACTTGTGATGGTCGTGGTGGTTTTGTACTAGAGACCGAACTCAGGGCCATTCCCAGATGGTCTTTTATTTTGAGACAGTCTTGCTAAATTTCTAAATTGCCTAGGCCATGATCATACTTGTGATCCTCCTGCCTCAGCCTCCTAAAGTGCTGAGATTACAGACAAGTACTGTTTTCCACATACACCAGCAGTCACCTTAGCTCCCCAGGGCAAAATTCCTGCCCAGTTCCAGCAGCCTTGGCCTCAATGAGCTGCCACGAGGGAACCAGAGTGACGTCACCAGGTTTAGCAAATAAAATACAGCATGTTCAGTTAAATTTGCATTTTAGAGAAACCATGAATACCTTTGTCTTCCTTTTTGTACTAAAAGGTAACCCCTTTATCTAAAATGCAAAATCAGGCACGCAATTTTTGAGGTCCTAGCGATCAAACCCAGGGGTGCTCCAATCCTAAACTACAACCCTAACCCTAAATAGCTCAGGCGGCCTCAAACTCGGGATCCCCAGCCTCAGCCGCCTGAGTCGCTAGGATCACAGGCACCCAGTGGCAGTGGTCTATTGTTCGGCACCCCCAGTTTAGGGATTTCTAGTATAGGCTCTGAATGGTCTCCCCACCCCCTGACCCCTCCAGGGGTGCTGAGAGAGGAAGAAGGAACAGCCCGGAAGGAAAGGTGGGGAGAGGCCGCGTAGGGGAACTAGTCCTCCCTCGCGCTCCCGGGACGTACACGACTCTCAGTCCGGCTGTGCGAATCGCCAGAGCCTTGGCAGCCCAGCCCAGCAATGCGCTCAGCCCTGAGAAATGTCGGTTCTTTAGTTGCAGGCGAGCGCGTGCGCAGCTCCCCCAAAGGGCCGAGTCCAGAGGTGCTAGGCAACGGCGGCGCGCGCTGGGAGGCGGGGTGGCGCTCGCGGCAGAGGCCCTGCACCGGTGCTGTGTGCCTTACCCCGAGCGGGGGCTGCGGTTTGGGGGCTGTGGCGTAGGTGCAGGGAGGTGTGGAGCAGACCAGGACCCAGCGGGCGGCTCCTGGCCGGGACTGGCCGAGCCGGGAGCGCCTCGCCGGGCCACCGACCTCCACCCGGTTCTCAGAGCCCACCTGGTGCTCCACCCTCCTCCGCGGCCCCCGAGTGCTCGGAGGCTCCGCGAGAGCTCGGAGGCTCCGGGTGCAGGTCCCGTTCCGGTGGTTCCGGCTGACAGGCACAGAGGTGCGCGGCGGGAGAGGCCTCAGGGAACGCCATGGAGTCCTGAGCCCTGGAGGGCAAGGCTGCGGGGAAGTAGCCGAGCCTCACCGATCAGGAAGTGCGAGCCGAGCGCCCCGGGGGTACTGGGTGCACCGAAACCCCTCGGGGCTTAGCGCCCTGCAGGCTGTGTGCATGGTCCGGACCGCGGAGGAGCGGCGTGAGCAGACAGACCCTCAGGAAACTTGGGAACGCCTCAGAAGTGGTGTACCCCGCGTACGGTAGCGCCCCGGGTGGTGGAGAGCAGCACGTAAGAGGACCCCTCCCTTTGACCAGCCTCTCCGCCGGCACCACGCTCTTAACTCTGCGGGAGATCTTACAGCCAGAGGCCAGTGGGGGAAGGTGCTTCCTGCTGACCGGGCGATCACACCTAAGCAGCAGGGATCAGCAAAGGGACAAATCCTGGAAGTACGAAACTGGCCATTGCGCCCTGGGCAGAGACAGGTCTGTGGAGATAAAGGCGAAGTCGGTCTGCACTTTGTAGTCACTTGGGCATTGTGCTGAAATGGAGGTTTAGATCTGTAGTGGAACCTGAAAGTCTGCCCTTCCGCAGGATCAGGTGACAGGGAGCAAAACGAGTGCGGAAGACTGAATATTAAACAGTCCGGGACTGTAATCCCAGCGGTCTGGGTGGGTGAGGCAGAAGGATTCTCAGGTTGAGTCCAGTGGAGTAGATTTAGCAATTTACTGGAATTCTGTCTCAAAAAAGAAAAAAAAAGGTAAAAAGGGCTACAGCTGGGGATATAGCTCAGTGGAATAAGCGCTTGCCTAGCAAGCGCAGGGTCCTGAGTTCGATCCCCAGTACCGCAAAAAAACAAAAAACAAAAAACAAAAAAAACCAAAGACAGGGCCAGTGCCGTCTACAGACCACTTCCTTGCCCTTTTCTTCCTCTAGAAGTGACCTTTGGCTCATGGCTTTAAGTCACATACCTCCTCCCCTCTGATTCATCACCACATTGTCTTCCCTGCTTTACCTTAAGGTGTCCCTCTTATAAAGATCCTTTTGATTACACTGTACTGCTTGGATAAGTCACATCTCATCCCAGTGTCCTTAATTTGATCACATTTTCAGTCCTTTTTGCTACATACAGTAACATGTCCATGAGTCTCTGATATTAGGGCATGGACATCTTTGGAAGCCATTATTTAGCCCTAGAACAAGGACATTCTCTTACTTAAATAGATATAATTTATTTAGAATCAATAAAGTTGATCTTGTTAAGTTCCATTACATAAATTACAATTTGCATTTAACCTAGCTAATTTTACCAACAATGTTATTTATACAATTCTTTTTTTCTAATCTAGGATCCAATCTAGAATCATGTATTAAATGTATTTTTATGGTTGTCTTGTTTCTTGTTGCTGAGACAAAATACCTGACCCAAAGTTAAAAAAGGAAAGGTTTATTTAGCTCAGGGGCATCACAGACAAGAAACAGTTCGTGGTGTGGCAGGCGGAAGGCAGCAAACAGGAGCAGCAGCAACCATCCTGCCTTGCCTTTTTATTCTATCCAGGCTACCAGCCTTTTGAGTGGTAACAACCACACCCAGCGTGGGCCTTCCATTATCCCCACTAATCTCAGCAACACATCCTAAATCCAGCCCCCTCTGAAAATCCCCCCATGACCCCATGAAGCTTGGGTGTGGGTGTTGGGCATCTAGGCACAGCCATAATATGCTGCTTCGTCTCTGGATCATCGTAGGATCTTCACAGTTGGAAGAGTACAAATGAGTGGCAGACTTTCTTAGCTTGTCTTTTTTTGATGTTACTTAGATCTAATTTTGCATTTGGATAGAAAGGTGTTATATTTCATAAGAAGAAAATTCCGGCAGGGTGCGTGTCACCGTGTTCCTTTATTGGTGATATCTAATTTGATCACTTGGCTAAGTTGGTGTTTGCCTGACTTTGCCACTGTAAAATTTTTGTATTTTAGCTTCCTTTTAACTAGGAAGAAACTGAGACTCTATGACCTTTCCACCATTTATCTACTTATTTGTTTTCATATGCATTTGTGGATATAAGTATTGTGTTCTATGAGTTATAATCTGTGAAAGTTGTCATAATCAAAGTGGAGTCACTCATGCCAAGTCCTAACAGTCCAACAATAAGGCTATGAGGTTATGATAGGGGAATCTCCTCCATATATGCCTGGGAACAAGAACGACCACAAAGTTCTAGTGAATCACGTCCTTGCACAAAGGCCACTGCAGTTGTTACAGTTTAGATCTAAAATGTCTCTCAGAGGTCTCATGTGTTTGCAAGAATCTTGAGGTGCTATACTAACCAGCAGTCACCCATTGATGAGTTTCAGCTGTTTATTATCTCAACTAATCATCTAATTATTATGAGGCACATAGTCCAGTTTTTCTTCATCTGATGAGTTAGTCCTCATATGTTTAAACCAAGCTCAGCTCAAAGACACTGAGCTACTTGATAAAGATCACACAGCTGTATGTGGCAGCTTACCAGAAATGGAACTTGGTTGACCTTGGAGTCTGTGTTTCTAGTACTCTGCATTCCTGTCACCCCTAACTTAATGTCCTAATTTGGGCTACATTACCTCTTTCTCTTGAAATTTGATTAATAGTCAATCTGGGAGCACCAACACATTTTAAGTAGCTTCTTGCTTAAATACTAGAGTGAAATATTGTGTTAGCAGTGGCTGCAGGGCAAAGCATTTTCCTTCTCTCTCTCTCCCCCAGAGCGTTTCCATGATCCCTGATAAAATGTTATCTATGTCATAGACTGTATTTTCCGCCCTCACAGTAGCCCTTGGATGTTTAGAGCCACACCTATTCAGTCACACCTACTCAGGCCACCTACTGAGTCTGAGCCACACCTGCTCAGTCATTTTCTGCGTACTCAAGGTTAGAAATATGTGCGTAAGGTAAAAGCTTTAGCCACCCCTAACCCAAGCTCCTCTCAAACTGATGACCCCTGAGATCTCTTGTCTGACCTAATCTAACTGAAAAGCTTTAGAGAAAAGTTCATTTGAATATAAGCATAATTGGGAAGTATGTATTCATTGGTTCTTTTAACAAGGGCAATGTTATGGTGTGGCGCTCAAAGTCTCCCGAAGGCCATGTGGCGAGAGGTGTGGTCACAATCTGTGGCGGTGCTGGGAGGTGGTGAGACCTTTAAGAGGTGGTTCCAAGCAGAAGGACTCTGAGTCATTGGGGATGTGTTCTTGAAGGGTTGTGTGGGATTGTGGCCCCTTCCTATTTCTCTTCGCATCCTGGCTACCATGTGATGAGCAGTTTTGCTCCACCACATATAGCACCATACTGGAGTCTTCTTCACAATGGAACCAACCATGGACTGAAACCTCTGAAACCATGAACCAAAAGCAAGTCTTTGTTCTTTGAAGTTGATCTGTCAGTGATAGGTGTCTAAGACAGAAAATTGATGCCAAGAAGTAGGGTAATTTTTGTGATTATCTTTCATATTGTTCAGGTGCCTTTGGAACTAATTTTCAAGAGGAATCTAGAAACATTTGGAGAAGAAGGCTAGAATTGCTTCAGATGACATAAGTAGAACTTGTTGAGAAATTCTGGTAAGGGCTCGGAGGACAAGAATGGTGATAGGAATAGTAGGAGTAAGTCTCAGGCTTGTGAGATTTCAGGTGGGAATGAAACTATTGGGGATTGGATTGGAGACCAGGCATATACATTCTGGCAAAGAACTGGTCTACATTTTGTCTAATCCCTGAGCCTTTGTGTAAGCCAGCGTTAAAGGTGATGAACCAGTTCTATTTGGCAGAGGTTACTTCTGAGTAGCAGAGAATTCAGACAGTGGTCTGTATACTACTGTCTGATTTTAGCCAGATTTATACTAAGAATCAGGAGCAAAAACCAAAACAGAAATATTTGAAAAACTTGCAGTTTTACCATAGAAGGAGTCTGAATAAAGTTGTGGCCAAGGAGAGTGGTCACTAAAGAATTTAATGCCTCTTAAAAATAAAGTACTTTGCACAGGGAGAATAAGAAAGATGCTTTGAGGGCACCTCCGGAACCAGTAAGCCCACCCCCTTCTGTAGTAGGGTCAAACTCTGAAGTGGTCTGCTATTACAGGGCCACCCAGGAAATTCTTTTCCAGGAATTTGTTTTCGTATGTTCATCCATTTAGGCACTGAGGCCACTGCAGCCATGCTCCAGGTAGGCCCAGTGGGGCCCAGTGTGAGGAGGTGGGGCCTGGTTGGAGGTGGTCCAAACCTTTCCTACTGCTTAAGCTGGTAGCTGACTTTAGTATCATCTACGTGATACAGGTTTTAAACTGTGTAGAGTTCAAGAGTTGTAGGGTCATGAAGACTTCCATTCAGACTTAAAAGGAATGCCTGGGAGGCCAAACTGTGTGGCAAAATTGGAGTCCCTGTGAGCAGCTCCTATACAGCAATGTGTGAACCTGTAAAAGTGAAGTTGATGCTATAGTGGAGGCCCAAGGAAGTTAAGAGATGCTAGAGATGTAAAATGTGGTAAGCAGAACCAGCCCAAAAGAGAGGCCATTAGGTCATGTGTGCTGCAGCCAGCAAGGCCATAAAGTTGCCCAAGTTCTTTGGAGCTTAATCATGCCACTATGTGCCCAAATAGTGGGCATAGAGCTACAGAGTTTAGTGTTTTCCCTGCTGGGTTTCAGTTTTCTTTGGCCTGATTTCTCCTTATTATCTTCTTATTCCTTTTTAGAATGGGAATGATTGCCCTGTACCATTGAATCTTAGAATGTAACTTGGCCTCTTAGTCACTTCCCTATTGCCAAGACACAAGACCCAAAACCCACAGCTTGAAGGAGGAAAGGTTTGTTTTGGCTCACACATGGCCAGCAGGCTCCAAGGCAGAAACAGGATGGCAGAGGGCTACAGCAGAGGAAAAGGTGCTCAATCCATGGCAGCCAGGGAGCAGAGAGAGAGGGGAGGGGTGGAGGGCCAGAATACACCCTTCAGAGTAAGGCCGCAAGGGACCACCTCCAGCCAGGCCCCACCTCCTCACAGCACTTTCAGCTCTGAACTCATCCATGGGTGAGTCCACAGAGGAGTTTAGCACCCCAGGATCTGACCACTCTCCAAGCATGTGAGACTTTTGAGGCATACTTTAGATTTAAAGCAGAATACATGGTCTTTTGATTTTTTTTTTTTTTTTTTTTTGCGGTACCAGGGATCGAACTCAGGACCTTGCGCTTGCCAGGCAGGCGCTTATTCCACTGAGCTATATCTCCAGCCCCCATGGTCTTTTGATTTTTATAGGGGCTCACAGCTCACATTTTCCCTGCTTCTCAGAGGACACTTATGACTTTGACTTTTGAGCAGTACTAACGCTGTTTGAGGACTCTTGAAGTTGGACTGAATATATGTTACATTGTGAGCCTCTGGGAGCTGGGGTAGAATATTATGGTTTGGATCTTGAATATTTTCCAAAGATCATGTGCTAAACACTTAGTCCCTGGCCTATGACACTACTGGGACCTGGCTGAACCTTTAAGAGGTGAGGCCTAGTGAATGGAAGCTAGGTCACTGTGCTTATACCCTTAAAGAAGATTGTGGGACCCTGGCCCATTACTCTCTCTGCTTCCTAGCCACCATGATATGACGTAAGTTCCTCTGCCCTCCGTATGTTCCCTACCATGATGTTTTGCTTCCTACAGGCCAAAGGAATAAGTCCAAGCAACCGTGGACTGAAACCATGAGCCAAACAAATGCTTCCTCCTTCTCAGTTTATCTTGTATTTTGTCATGGTAATGGGATGCTAGCTAACATAGATGCAATTTAGAGACATTTATATTTATGCAGGAATAAATCAAAGGTGGTTATAATGCATCTGTTTTAAAAATCAGATTACATTTATAAAATACTCTCTCTGTTTTGCTATTTCCTAGGTCCCCAAGATGGAAACTGATTACCTGAAAAGATGCTTTGGAAATAGCCTATCCCAGGCACTGGCAGAGGTGGCAAAGGTTCAGCCCAGTGACCCAATAGAGTACCTGGCTCACTGGCTTTATCACTACAGAAAAATGGAGGCAGGCAAAGAAAAGGTACATTTGTGGGCTTGGTCTGCTTGGTCAGGGCTCAGCTTCCATGGAGTAACTTAAAATCCAAGGCAAGAGCCTGGAGTTGGCCCATGGAGTTGTGTGGTTCATCCACTTTGCAGGGACGGTTTAGGGCCCAGCTATCTCTGGAATGTGGACAGTCTGAGGGTTGAAAGCTGAGCAAATGAGGTGGGCGGTAGAGTTGGTGGGTGTGGAGCTCCCAGTAGGCTAATGCTAGGTATAGGAGGAAAGCTCAATGGGCTTAAGGGTCCCAGGTCTGTCCTCAGTGTTGGGAGGGGACTGTTTCTAAGGCTTCTCTGTGCTGGCTGGATTCAACATGGCATCACCCCAGAATAGGCAAGAGAAGATCCAGCTGCAAGAGGAATATCACCATAGCCTGAAGGAAAAGGAAGTGATGGAAATGCTGAAACAAGAAGAGTATCAAATCCAACAGCAGTGTGCAACGTGTCACAAGGTAAGAGGTGAGACTCACCAGGGCCAGGGATCAACCCAGGACATCCACAGAGCAGTCTGGGCAGAGCACACTGAGGCTCCCTTTGCCCATTTTCCCTCTGGAGTCAGACATTTATATCAAAACCAATCTCACTGACAATTCTTGTGAATGAAGAAAAGGACATATTAGAAGACAGGTTCATTTTAGATTTCAGGAAACACCACTGGAATATGGGTTAATAATTCAGATTTTTTTTTCAGTACAGGGGATTGAACCCAGAGACATTGTACCACTAAGCTACATCTCCAGCAAACTTCTGTGTGTTTATTTGTTTGGTTGGGGCTGGGGATATAGCTCAGTGGAATAAGCGCCTGCCTAGCAAGCGCAGGGTCCTGAGTTCGATCCCCAGTACCGCAAAAATAAAAATAAAAATAAAAAAAATAAATAAAAATATTTGTTTGGTTGGCTGGTTGGTTGGTTGAGTTTATTTTTGAGAAAGGTCATGCTAACTTACCCAGGCTGGCTCTAACTTACACTCCTCCTGCCTCAGCCTCCCAGTTAACTAGGTTTAAGGTATATACCACCACACTTGGGCCAGATTTTTTTTTTATTTGTTCACCTAGAGTAAATGTTTTTTAAAATCAGGTTCTTTGAGCCCTTTTCAAACATTATTCAGTATTTTTCAGAAACTAAGTATGACTGTTAGTTTAATTTCAAATATACATGTTTATTTAATATTTATTAATCAATTATTGTATCCTATTTACTTATATATCAGGCCTCAGATGCCTCCTTCATGCTGTTGTAACAATGAACATAAATTATTAACTCAGAACAGTTGGAAACAACTCTGCATTCAACCATCTGACAAGCACATCTTTTATCTCCCACAGTCTTTTCTACAATCTCCTAAATAAAAGTCTTTTTGCATTTTATGCTTTCTACAAAGTATATGATTCCTGATTAGAAAAATCATTTCACTAGAGTATTGGGCCTGGTATCTGATTTCTTCTTCACTGTCACTGTATGCCATGCATTAAAATCCTGAATACAGTCCTAGCCAATTCACTAAGTTTTGCTCATTTCCAAACCCAGTTTTGAAAACGTAGAAATATTAAGCTCAGTTACATTTATACTATTATACTCAATATCCTCATAAGCAATAGGTATATTTGTTAAGGCTGAATGTGTTACAAAAATGTGAATCAAGAGGAAGATGGTTTATACCATTTTGTGGTGGTGGTCAAAGGGAACTCCTCCTCAGGATCTGCCCTTGGGGCAGTTCTTTGGGGAATGCTACTGTGAGGGTCATTAAGCAGACCTTATACCACCTTGCCGCCCACTCTGATCATCTCTGTCGTTGTTCATAAAAGTGTGCAAGTATGGAAAAACTCCGAAATTCCACCCTCGTTTTATGTAATTTTATTAAAGCAACCTTTGCTCAAATATTTTATACTGTTCTGTGGCACTGAGAAGCTACTGCACCCTGTAGCAAATTCCTTAGTAAGACTTAGATGAACTGGGCGTGGTGGTGCATGCGCTTCTGTAACCCCAACAGCTGGAGGGAGATGTGGGCTTAGGAGAGACAGTCTCGGAGGCTGCAGAGGTACGATTGCAAGTTTGAACCCAGCCTGAGCACCTTAGTTAGTTTGCAAGATGCTGTCTCAAAAAAAAAAAAAAAGCCATGGGGATGTAGGTCAGTGTGAAAGTCCTGCGCTCAATCCCTAGGAATTCAAACAAAACCAAACAAAACAAACAAAAAACAAAGAAAGAAAAGAAATGTTAGATAAGTAAAAGTTATGTCCTTCCTTTCTTTTTCTTTCTTTCTCTGTCTCTCTCTCTCTCTCTTTCCTTCTTTTTTCTTAATGTGCTAGAAATTAAAACCAGGGCCTTCACTATATCCCAGCTCATTTTTGTTTTTTATTTTGAGACAAGTTCTCACTAAGTTGCCCAGACTGGGCTCAAACTTGTCATCCTTCTGCCCCAGCCTCCCAAAGTCCTAGAATTATAGGCAGTGGGTCCCACCATGCCTGGTCAGGTAGGTCATTCTTTTGCCAGTGTGAGGCCAAGATTAGTGTAAAGGACAAAAAAATGAAAGCCAGTATTTTGCCTAAAATATGCTCGAGTTCTCAATATTACACAAGAGTCACATCCAAGCTGTGGTTATGGAAATTGATTCCCTGTGTTAGGAGGAAATAAACAAAGAGAACCCAAGAGAGTTAAAACAAAGCCAAACAGATTGCTTACCTTCAAAGGCAGAGCCACGTCATTAAGGTGTGAGTTACTTTCCAAGTAAATTTGAAAGAGCTAGATAAATGGCAAAGAGGTAGAGGTTCATCAAATCATACAAGATTCTAGGTTCTAGTTTGTGGTTTCTGTGAGATGAGTTACAAACTATTCCTTGCTATTGACCAGTTTTACATTTTGTCTCCAATACTCATATACCTGGTTTCAAATAGGCCCAGACCTGGTTTCAGATGCACTGCATCAGTTTATTGGGACATACTCCATGCTTTGCAAAGTTTTTCTTTGCTTTCACCTTAGCAAGTTTGTAAGTGCCGCACGTTGAATATTGCCAGTCTAGTGGTCATGTCTAAAGAACAGAAACAAGCTGGGCCTGGTGCTGCACACCTGTAATCCCAGAACTCTAAAGGCTGAGGCAGGAGGATCACTGAGTTTGAGGCCAGCCTGGGCTCCAAAGTGAGTTCAAGGCCAACCTGAACTGCAGAGTTGAAACCCTGTCTCAAACAGTGAAAGAGAGAGAGAGAGAAGGAGGGAGGGAGGGATGGAAAGAGAGAAAAAAAGGAAGGAAGGAAAAGGAGAGGGGAGGGGAGGGGAAGGAAAGGAGAGAGAAACAATGTGCTAGGTGTGGTTGGAATCATGTTCAACTATAGGAACCACTAAGAGCTTTATAGAGGAGGTAGCATTTGAGGGCAGCCTAGAGCTGGCAGAGGCTGTCTTGTAATGATTTCTGTTCATTTATTAGGAGAGCTTTGAGTAAGGAAATCATAATTTTATTTCTAAGGCAAAGAGCAATTCCTTACTGTTTATGGGGATCTGAATCACACAGATGTTTTAGAATATATTTTCAGAGTATCAGTCTTTTGGGAGTGGCTGAAGCTGGAGGGTAATTACATGTGCAGGATGAAGCCAGCCCGAGAACACGGGAGCTCCGCGAAGCACATGAACAACCCATTGTAGCTTGTTAACTGATTGCTGGGCAACGAGGTAGAAATTAACCAACCTCTCAAGGGTATAAATCAATGCTCTGTTGTTCTTGGGCAGTTCCCTTTCTCTGTTCAGGAGAGACAGAACCTCCACCTGACCCCAGCATTTTGTCTCTTGTCTATTTTTCCTCACTCTCGCCACTGTTCTTCCCAGGGTACAGCAAGCACCTAAACAGACCCATATTATTAGTCAAGTGTTTGCTACATCAACTCAGCACTGAGAAACTAGCAAGGTATTCTAGACAATGCAGGCGGTGCCCTGCAGGGCTTGCCCATTTTTCCCTCTTAAATTTCTGAAAATATTTTGTGGCTGTTTCTAGGTCATTTCTAGGTCTCTTTCTATTGAATAATTTTTCTCTAGCTTATGACTCAAATTTTCCTACTTTTTCACATGTCTAGTTATTTTTGCTTATATACTGAACATTGTAGATGATGCTTTGTTAGGGGTCTGGACTATGCTAGTCTACCTTAGAAGATGTTGAGTTTCTTCTGGTAGGAAGTTAAATTGTTAGTGAGTCATTTTGGTCCTAGCATGTTTGATTTCATGGTTTATCAGCATGTCTGTTTTAGTTTTGTTCTTAGTCTTTGGCATGAAACTGGCAGTATTGTGTTTTATTCATTCCTGAATAACTACTAGTAACTATTTTGCTTTTCTTTTCTGTTTAGGAACAGATTTCCACAGAGAAGCCTGTATTCATGCAGGAGGACACAGACCTTTTTGAGAAGGAAGCCTCGGAGCAAGAATCCTTGCCAGGTACTTCTGATGTGATTACAGCAGTGCCTCAGCGGAGCCCTCCTACAGAGTCAGCTGGCCAGACTTGAGTAGAGTGTTGACACTCCACAAGAAATAAACTGTGAGAAGACGTTTGTTTCCTCTTGAAGGTGTTCATGAAATGCTTCCTCACTCGAAATCCCCTCCTTAGAGGATCAGAATGGAGAGAATGCAAAGGACCATTCTCTTAACCCTGCAAGCCAAGAAAATGATCAGCAAGATGAGCTCTCGCCTAAACCAGGACTTCAGTGACTATGAAAGGAGGTGGCTGAAGGTTCTCTCCAACCCAAGGACTGATCTGATAGCCAGGAAACCCTTAAATCATGAGAAAATTTGTACCCATTAGAGGATAAAATCAACTCACAATAAGGATCAAATCAAGTGACAAAACTGATGAGACTTATTTTTTCCTCTTGTTTCATTATTATTATTTTTTTAGATTACACAGTAAAACACTTCCCTGAGCTCGTGTCTTAATTTAGCTGCTTTTTGTAATCAGCCTTCGGATTCGCACATGTCCTAGAGACTCCCTGTGTCACTAATAATAGGTGTTTTTTCCATTGTATGTTACCACTATTTTTATGCTTTTACCGTGATAAAACATACATAACATGAAATGTACTGTCTACCACTCTTGAGTATACAGTTCAGTATATTAAGTGCAATCATGTACTTGTCAATCATCAACAACCACTGCCAAAACTTTTCATTTTGCAAAGCTAAAATTTCAGGCCTATTAAATAGTAACTCGCCATTTCCCCCTCTGCCTATACCCTAGAGACTACCATTCTGGTTTTCTGCTTCTATGATACTGACAGTTCTGCGTACTTCATATAAGTGGTATCATACAGTATTTATCTTTTTGTGACATTTCATTTACTATAATGTTCTCAAGGTTTATCCACATTGTATCATGTGCCAGGACTTCCTTCCTTTTTAAGGCTGAATCATATTCGACGCTATGTATGGACCACACAATGCCAGAGTCTGCATTTGACCACCACAGTGTGTACTCTTGAGTGTCATGTGTGGAATGTGTGGAGAAGGGAAGTTGGTCACTGATAAGGTGAAGATACTATGAGCGTGGGAGATCGAAGATGGTGGCCAGGTTTCTAGCCTGAGTACCATGGGGCAGGGTGATTTTTCCTGCAGTAAAAGACAAAGGAGGAAGAGTATGTGTGGACATGCTGAGTATGAGGCGCCTGTGAATAGAAGAGTTCCACACATACCCAGCAAGAAGGAATTATACACAAGATGTGTAAGAGGAGGTGAGAGCTTCCAGGGCCGTCTTAGAATTCTTCCTACTGTACATACAACTCTTCAGGAAGTAGTAAGCTGCATCAGAGAAATAATGCAAAGGAGCACTCGAGGGCCTGGGAGGCGATCAGTGGCCAGAGTGGATGAGGACCATGCGGGGGAGGAACCCCTCTGAGCAAGGGTGGGAGGACTCCAGTAGGAAACTGCCTATGGAATGAAGCAAAGTGATACACACACTAGGAGAAACAGTTGGCCACACCAGGCCACAGGCAGGCAGTGAAACGTAGGGCTACAGAGAGCAAAGACAGAGAAAGGGAAAGAAAAAATTTCCCATAGGCTCAGGGACAATTTCACTGCAAAACATCCCCACCTTGTGGGCTTTCAGAACAAATACAAACTTCTCGAGCTCATGCCGCTTCTTTAACTGAGTGCCCAAATTAAGAACACCTTTGGATTCACAGATCAGCAAAAGTCTTGAGACAATAATCCAGTCTCCTCATCTGTAACATCAAAGAAAGATAAGATCCCTTGGTTGGCATGTGGGATCTGTCCCTCTGCATGTCACTGCTCACTCAGGACGAAGTTTCGGCTTCTTGGAACAGTACACAAAGCCCTTGATGGGAGTTCTGCCAACCTTTCCAGTGTATCTGCCCACCTGCTGCCCTGACCCTGTGTGTTAGCCACACAGTAACCTTGAATGCCCAAGTTTATCATGTCTTTGCCCCTCACACTTCCTCTTCCCACATCTCATCCCCTTTCTATGTACTGATGTGCCACGTAAATAGGCGTCAGCTGAAAGGTACTGGCAGGCCTCTGCATGCCAGGGTCTCGACTGGCCCACACCAGCTCCCTTCCCCACCGTGACAGAGGGAGAGGCTGGAGCCGAGACTTACAGCGAGGGAGGGTGGGGGTAGGGGGCTGCTCTGGCAGCTCAGTCACGCCCAGGGTCAGGTCTGCAGCATCTGCCCTCTGCTATCTTAGCTGCTATTGAAATAAACACCATTGATTCAAGCAAGTCTCTGCCTTTATGATTCTTAAATAAATGAGGCTATTTCTACTTACATATTTCATTGACTTTGTAATTCTGGATTATGTATTGTTGAATTGTCATATAGTTGTCCATAAACTTTTAAAAAACTAGTTAAAAATTGAACTAAGAATAACTGACGTTAATGTTCATAAACATGAAGAGTATTAAGCCACTCAGAGTGGCACACACTTGTAATCTCAGCTACTGAGAACACTAAGGCAGGTGGTCACTTGAGCCCTGGAGTTCAAGGGTGGCCTGGGCTGCATAGCAAGACAGAACAGGTGTGGAAAGGAGGAGGGGAGGAGAAGAGTGGGTAGGAAAGAGGGAGAGGGCAGAAAGCAGAGGGGAGAAGAGAGAGGGGAGAGAGAGGGAGGGGAGGGGAGAGAAGCAGAGAGGGGTACTCCTAAGTGTGGTGATGCCTCTAATCCCAGCACTCCGGGAGGTGGAGGCAGGAGGACCACAGGTTTGTTCCTTCCCAGGGCAATTTAGCAATTTAGTGAGAGAGCCTGTCTCAAAATAAAATATAAACATCATACTGTCTCCTTAGTTTAAGAACTTGAAGGAGTAAATAAAATCTGGAAGGTACAATAGATAATGTGAAAGAGAAAGAAACTGCTCATAAGGAATGAACAACTGGGATCAGAGGAAGGAAGGAAGGCGAAAATATGTATATACAAATACAAGATAGCTAAGATAATTGCACTACTAATTTCTATTGGTTTATTGAAAATAACAATGTTGGGGCTGGGGATATAGCTCAGTGGAATAAGCGCTTGCCTAGCAAGCGCAGGGTCCTGAGTTCGATCCCCAGTACCGCAAAAAAAAAAAAAGAAAGAAAATAACAATGTTTAATTTTTTGGTCAATCTTGCATGTCTGTATGTGGTAATCTGAGTAACCACTTTGAAGATAACAATACATAACACAACAACCATTGTTAATTTCCTATTATCTTGTTTCAAAATTCTGTATCATTTTTGTTTTCCTGTTTTATTTGTCTTTGGTTTTGTTCTTTTCTCTTTAAAATAAAGTAAAAATATAAAACGGACTGGGGATGAAGCAGTACAACTCAATGAAGGCCTCAGGGTGAATCAACAAAATGACCAAAAACGAAAAAGAAAGAGAGAAAGAGAGAAAGAGAGAAAGAGAGAAAGAGAGAAAGAAAGAAAGAAAGAAAGAAAGAGAAAGAAAGAAAAGAAAGAAAGAAAGAAAGAGAAAGAAAGAAAGAAAAGAAAAGAAAGAAAGAAAGAAAAAGAAGAAAAGGAAGGAAGGAAGGAAGGAAGGAAAAAGAATAGTATCAGCCTAATAGCTGGATGTTGTGGCACATACCTATAATCACAGCACTCGAGAGGCTGAGGCAGGAAGCTTGCTATGAGTTTAAGACCAGCCTGGACTACATAGTGAGTTCAAGACTACCCTGAACTTCATATTGAAATCCTGTTTCAACCTCCCCCCCAAAAAAAAGAGTATTAAGCTAAATGCAAGAATTTGTATTTTTCTCAATTAATTCTTTTATTGTTCTTAATCCCTGATTGTGTAGGATTCTGCTAGAGAGCCTATGGTTATAGTTACATCTGTGTGTGTGTGTGTGTGTGTGTGTGTGTGTGTGTGTGTGTGTGTGTTAAGGAAACATTTTCTTGACCTCTAGCCTAGTGTCCTATTGCTCCTTCCTATGTGCTCAGGTGTACAGCCCCACTACCTACTGTAGGTTCTCCCCTAGATGAACCAGGACACCTTAGGAGAAGAAAATTCCCTCCAGAGTCCAGGAGAGCAAGAGATGACCCTGAGACACTGTGTGGTCCTTCTCAGAGATCAGGGTGTTTGCAGACCTGGGGTAGAACAATCAGCCTGAAAGAGAGGCTACTAGTGACTGAGTGCTGACACTGTCTCCGCGAGAAACCTGTGTTCACTATTAACTGGAGCCATTTGAGCCTGTGAAACCCCCTGAGTGTGTGCTGCCTCTCAGGGAGTGTGAACAGCGAAGGCCTGGAACAGTGGTTCTCAAGCTGTTGTGTGTGCTCCACTCTCCTGGGGAGTTGGGCAGCTGGCTGGCCAATTCTCATTCACTGGATCTGGGGTGGGGCCTAAAACTATGCATTTGTACTAGTGTTCTTGGTGCCCACACAGGTACAGCATCCAAAGACCCTGCTTAAGTAGCAAAGAGCTACAGCAGCATTTCTCAGCCTTGGCACTACTGACATTTTGGAACTTTTTCATTGTGATGGGCTTTCTCATCTATTGTAAGATGTTTAGTAGCTTCCAGAGACTCTGCTCCTTAAATGCTGATAATGCGTGCATGCTGCACACACACACACACACACACACACACACACCTGAGTAAAAACAACCAGAAATGTCTCCTGCCATTATCAAATGAAAGGTACCCTGTGGTAGGGTGACCAATATTCCAGTTTACCTGGCACTCAGGTTTCCAGGAAAGGCTTTCAGGGTTAAAATTTAGGCAAGCCCTGGGCAAGCCAGGACAATTGGTCATTGTACTTGGGGACTGCCTCGCTTTGGAGGCTAGTGTACTAGACACTATGTTACACTTTCTAACATGGGTTAATTGGTAGCTTGTTTTATAAGTGATCATTTTGCTTTCATGAAAAATGCAGTGTTGGGAGGAAAATATTTGTTGAGCAAGACAATGAAATGCTATAATTTGCATAACTGATTCTTCATTTCAGGGATTACTATGGTAATGGGAACAATAATTGCTTTATTTTCTGCCTGAGTTTCAAGAATATTTTCTCTTAAAAAATTAGACCCAGTGGATTATTACTGGAAAAGATTAAACATTAGGTCAGAGATGTGTTAAAGGACTGACCTGAAAGGCTTCAGACTTGAACTTTAACAGAGAGGGTGTTGTATCCACAAAAAAGGAAGGTATGTGGCTTATTACTCAAACAGTAGGCTTTGGGGAAGAACAAGAAGCCAATCCAAGCTGGCCAGAGAATGGCTTGAGACGAGAGACAGAAAGAAGACTAGAAACAGAAAACAGGCAAGTCAGAAACAGGAGGCAGTCACAGAGAGGAGGCCAGTGACAGAGAGAAGACCAGGCACAGACAGGCAAGCATTCACAGAGAGAGGTCAGGCACAGATAGGAGGCCAGTCGCAGAGAGGAGGCCAGCAGCAGAGAGAAGGCCAGTGACATAGAGGAGGTCAGTCACAGAGAGGAGACCAGCAGCAGAGAGGAGGTCAGTCACAGAGAGGAAGCCAGTGATAGAGAAGAGGTCAGTCACAGAGAAGAGGCCAGAGAGGAGACCAGTGAAAGAGAGGAGGCAAGTCATAGAGAGAAGGTGAGAGAGAGGGGACCATTCACAGAGAGGAAGTCAGTTACAGAGAGGAGGCGAGTAACAGAGAAGAGGCCAGTCACAGTAAAGATTCTAGTGAGAGAAAGAGATCAGTGACAGAGAAGAGGCAAGTCACAGAGACAAGGTCAGTCATAGAGAGGCAGCCATTGAAAGAGAGAACAGTCACAGAGGCCACCAGTCACAGAGAGAAGACCAGTCACAGACAGGAGAGCACTTACAGAGAGAGGTCAGGCACAGATAGGAGCCCAGTCACAGAGAGGAGGCCAGTCACAGAGATGAGGCCAGTTGCAGAAAGGAGAACAATGACAGAGAGTATGTCAGTGACAGAGAGGAGGTCAATCACAGAGAAGAGGACAGTGATGGAGAAGAGGACAGTGACACAGAGGATCCCAGTGACAGAGAAGAGGCCAGTGAAAGAGAGGAGGTCAGTCACAGAAAGGAGTCCAGTGACATAGAGGAGGTCAGTAACAGAGTTGGCCAGTGACAGAGGGGAGTCCAGTGACAGAAAGGTCAGTCACAGAGAAGAGGCCAGTGACAGACAGGAGGTCAGTCACAGAGAAAAGTCAAGTCACAGAGAGAAGGTCAGTCACAGACAGGAAGGCAGTAACAGAGAGGAGGCTAGAGACAAAGAAGTCAGTCACATAGAGGAGGCAACTCCCAGTGAGTAGACCAGTCTCAGAGAGGAGCCCTGTGACAGAAGTGGTCAGTGATAGACTGGAGGCCAGTGACAGAGAGGAGGCCAGTGACAGAGATGCGGTTAGTTGCAGGGAGGTGGCCATTGAAAGAGAGGAGACCAGTCACCAAGAGGAGGCCTGTCACAATGACAAAACCACTGATACCAAAGTGCCAGTGACAGAGAACAGGTCAGTGACAGGCTGGAGGCCAATTATGAACAGGAGATCAGTCACTGAGAGGAGGCCAGAGAAAGAGAAAAGGCAAGTGACAGAGAGGATTTGAGTGATAGGGAGGAGGCCAGTCACAAAGAGGAGGCCATTCACAGAGATGAGGCCAGTGACAGAGAGGAGGTCAGTCACAGAGAGGAGGCCAGTCATAGACAGGAGACCACTCACAGAGAGAGTTCAGGCAAAGAAAAGTTCAGTCACAGAGAGAAGTCCAGTCACAGAGAAAAGGCCAGTCACAAAGAGAGGTCCAGTGACAGAGGAGGCTATTGACAGACCAGATGAGCAATAACAGAGAGGAGGCCAAAAACAGAGACATGAGCATTCACAGAGAGAGAGATCAGGAACAGAAGAGACCTGTCACAAAGAGGAGGCCCGGCATAGAGAGGAGGCCAGTGACAGAGAGAAGATAAGTTCACAGAGAATTGACCAGTGACAGAGTAGAGGACAGTCACAGAGAGGAGGCCACTCAGAGTGAGTAGACCAATCTCAGAGAGGAGCCCAGTGACAGAGACAAGGTTAGTCGCAGGGAGGTGGCCATTCAAAAAGAGGAGACCAGTCACCAAGAGGAGGCCTGTCACAGTGATGAAACCAGTGACACTGAAGTGCCAGTAACAGAGAGAAGGCCAATAACACAGAGGAGGCCAATTATGGAGAGATCAGTCACAGAGAGGAGACAGAGAAAGAAAAAGGCAAGTGACAGAGAGGATTTGAGTGACAGGAATGAGGACAGTCAAGGAGAGGAGACCATTCACAGAAATGAGCCCAGTGACAGAGAGGAATTCAGTCACAGACAAGAGGTCAGTCACAGAGAGCAGACCAGTCATAGAGAGGAGATCATTGACAGAGAGAATTTAGGCAAAGAAAAAGAGTTCAGTCACAGAGAGGAGGTCAGTTTACAGACAGTTGGCCAGTGACAGAGAGGAGGCCACTCAGAGGGCAGTGAAGTGAGAGAGAGGAGGTCAGTCACAGGGAGGAGGCCAGTGATAGTGAGGAGGTCAGTTGCAAAGAGGAGGCAAGTGAGAGAGAGAAGGTCAATGAGTGAGAGGAGCTCAGTCACAGAGAAGAGACCACTGATAGAGAGGAACCCAGTCACAGAGAGGAGACCTGTGACAGAAAGGAAGCCAGTCTCATAGGGGAGGTCAGTCACACAGAGGAGGTCAGTCACAGAGAGAAGGCCAGTGACAAAGAGGAAGCCAGGTACAGGGAGAAAATCATTCACGGAGAGGCAGCCAGTCACAGCAACGATGACAGTGACAGAGAGGAGGCCAGTGACAGAGAGGAGGTCTGTTACAGTGATGAAGTCAGTCACAGAGAGGAGGCCAGTGGTTTGGAGGAGGTCAGTCACAGAGGGTGACCGGAGACAGAGAGGAGGCCAGTTACAGAGAAGAGACCATTCAAAGCGGCTAGTCACAGTGAGGGTTCCAGTGACAGAGAGGAGTTCAGTCACCATGCAAAGACCAGTCACAGACAAGGCTGGTGACAGACAGGATGTCATTCAGAGTGAGGAGACCAGTCACAGAGCGGAAGTCAGTAGCAGTGAGGTCAGTCACAGAGAGGAGTTCAATGAGAGAGAGGAGGTCAGTGACAGAGAGTTGGCCAGTGACAGAGAGGAGTCCAGGTACAGACAGGATGACAGTAAGAGAGAGGGGGCATATCACAAAAAGCAGGCCACTCACACAGAGACCAATCACAGGGGATAACAGTAAGAGGAGTGAGGACAGGCAGTGAGAGGAGACCAGTTACAGAGAGGAGGTCAGTCACAGAGAGGAGGCCAGTGATAGAGAGGAGGCCAGTGACTAAGTGGAGTCCAGTGAGAGAGAGGAGACCAGTCACAGACAGTAGGCCAGTGACAGAAAGCAGGTCAGTCACAGAGACAAGACAAGTAACAGAGAGGAGGTCAGTCACAGAGAGTTGTCCAGTGGCAGAGACAAGGACAGTCACAGAGAGGAGGCTAGAGACAGAGAGGAGGTCAGTCACAGAGAGGAGTCCAGTCATAGCAAGGAGGCCAGTCTCAGAGAGAAGGCCTATGACAGAGAGGTGGTAAGTGACAGACTGGAGGCCAGTCACAGAGAGGAAGACAGGCATCATGAGGAGGCCAGTCACAGGGAGAATACCAGTCTCACAGAGCAGACCATTAACAAAGAGAGGTCAGGCACAGAAATCGTCAGTCACAGAGAGGAGGCCAGTGACAGACAGGAAGTCAGTCACAGAGAGTTGGCCAGTGACAGAGAGGGGCCTGTGTCAAAGAGGAGTAAGTCACAGAGAGAGGAGGTCAGTGACAGAAAGGAGGCCTGTGAGAGAAAGGAGGCCAGTCACAGAGAGTACAGTCACAAAGAGACCACTCACAGAGACCATTTGCAGTGAGCGGTTAGGCAGAGAGAGGAGCCCAGTTACAGAGAGGCAGCGAGTTAGAGAGCAGAGGCTTGTGACAGAGAGGAGGCCTGTTACAGAGAGGAGGACAGTCACAGAGAGGAAGCCAGTGACAGAGAACAGGCCAGTCCCAGGGAGAAGGTCACTCACAGAGACGGGGCCAGTGACAGAAAGGAGGCTAGTCACAGAGAGAAGATCAGTCAAAAGAGGAGTCCAGTGACAGGAGGCCAGTGACAGACAGGTTGGGCAGTAACAGACAGGAGTCCGGTCACAGAGAGCAGAGACCAGTTACAGATAGGAGAGCATTCACAGAGAGGAGGCCAGTCACAGAGAGGAGGTCAAACACAGAGAGGAGGCCAGTGACAAAGAGCAGGCCACTGACAGGTCAATGACAGAGGATGTCAGTCACAGAAAAGAGGCCAATGACATAAAGGATACCAGTGACAGAGAGGAGGCCAGACAAACAGAGGAGGCCAGTGAGAGAGAGGACGTCAGTCACAATTAGGATGCTAGTGACAGAAGAGCCCAGTGACAGAGAAGAAGCCAGGGACAGAGGGAGGCCAGTCAAAGGGTAAAAACCCACCACAGATAGGAGAGCATTCACAGAAAGAGGTCAGGCACAGAGAGGAGGCCAGTCACAGAGGAGATTAGTCACAGAGAGGATTCCAGTGACTGAGAGGTCAGGAACAGGGAGTTTGTCAGTGACAGACAGGGGTCCAGTGACAAAAACAAGTTAAGTCACAAAGAGGAGACCATTGACAGGAGGTCAGTGACAGAGATTTGGCCAGTGACAGAGAGGAGGCCAGTGACAGGAAGGAGTCCAGTCAGTCACAGAGAGGAGGCCAGTCACATAGCGGAGCCCAGTGACAGGGAGGAGACTTGTAAAACAAAGGAGGTCAGTCACACAGAAGAGGTCAGCCACAGAGAGGGAGCAAATAATACATGGAGGTGAGTCACAGAGGAGGTCAGTCACAAAGAGGGTTCCAGTGACAGAAAGAAGGCCAGTGACAGACAGCAACAGAGAGGAGGGCAGTCACAGAGAGGAGGCCAGTGACAGAGTAGAGACCAGTCACAGTTAGGAGAGCATTCACACAGAAAGGTCATGCACAGAGAACAGGTCATTGACAGAAAGGAGGCCAGTCACAGAGAGGAAGTCAGTCACAGAGAGAAGGTCAGCCTCAGAAAGGAGGCCAGTCACAGAAAGGATGCCAATGGCAGAGAGGAGGCCAATTGCAGAGAGGATTCCAGTGACAGAGCAGGCCAGTCACAGAGAAGCGGTCAAGAACAGAGAGGAGGCCAATGACATGCATCAGGTCAGTCATAGAGATGAGTCCAGTCACAGAGAGCAGGCCAGTGACAGATAGGAGGCCAGTCAGAATGAATGCCTGTCACAATGAGGGAGCTAGTGACAGAGAAGAGGTAAATGACAGAGAGCAGGCCAGTCACAGTGAGGAGGGCAGTCACAGAGAGGAGGCCAGTGACAGAGAGGAATTCACTGAGAGAGAGGAGTCCAGTCACAGAGAGGTCAGTCACAGAAAGGAGGCCAGTCACAGAGAGGAGATCAGTGAGAAAGAAGAGGCCAGTGAGAGAGAGGAGGCCAGTGACAAAGAGGAGTCCAGTGACAGAGAGGAGGCAAGTCACAGAGAAGAGACCAATCACACAGGTGGCCAGTCACAGATAGCAGACCTGTGACAGAGACCAGGCCATTAATAGAAGGGAGATTGGCTTCGGGTTGTGTTTGGTAGGAGGTGGATCCAGGTAGGAGGTCCTGTTCACAGGAAGGAGCTTCCTGGCAGAGGGTATGCTGGGAAACTGCCTTTGATCCACTGATCCATTCAGTAACGTACTCAGTGAGGGTGCTAAGTCAACACTTGCACTTGCACCACCTAGGTTAATACACAGCCAGACCTTCCGGAGCTGCTGGCAAAGGTGTGATGATTTTAAAATGCACAAAAAGAACAATGAAACTGATCTTTAGTATGAAAGTCTAGCTCAACATTTGAAAAACAATCCACATTTTCCATCAAACCAACAAATTTTAAAAAATCACATGATCTTCATGTGATTCATCCTACACCTATGATAAAAACACAATAAACCAGGATTAGCGAGTAACTTCCTTGAATTGATAAAGAATATCAATAAAAAACCTACACTGTTCTTAATGGTTAAAAAGAAAAACTAGCATTTTCTCCTCTAAAATCATGAAGCAGCAATGCCCCTTCTCATCACCCCTTTTCAACATCATGGTGGAAAAAATGGCTAGGACCTCAGACACAAATGAGGACAGCATGTACACAGATTGGAGAGAAAATTGCCTTTGTTTAAAATCCCCTAACTGCCTATGTAAGAAATATGAACAAACAAATAATAAACAATGACAGCAGGGTTACAGGGGATGGGAGCAATAAAAGGGTCCAGTCCTTGTCCTATATACAAGCAATGGACAAGTGGAATCTGAAATGAACAAGAAGAAATACTTGGTATATGTATAAAATACATATGTAAAAATGTAAATACATATGAATATATTATCTATGAAAACTGTAAGATTTTAATCAAACCAAGTAGCTAAACAAATAGAGATACTTCATCTTCATAGATAGAAAGACTCAGTCCAAGATATGATCACAAAATACGGTGTTTTAAGCTTTCTTTTTCGAATTTGTTATAGAAGACACATTGCCATTAGTCCTCTTCAAAGTACTGCTCTCGCTTTCAACACACTGATTCATCATTTCTGAAGAAGCTCTAGGGTCGTCTCTCACGCGTGTCTTCCATTGCACTGTCATAGCTACCCTGATGCCCTGAATCAATGCAGAACATCTCCCTCTCAAGATCCCCGTGACTTTGAGGAAGAGCCAGCAGTGGCACAATGCCAGATGCAGTGGCTATGGCAGATGTAGCTGCACCGTATGTGTTTATGAGCTGCCTTTCCATTGGCTGGCACTCAGCAGCATTCACTGTATTTTTATCACACCCGTGAAGCCACTCAAAGGCAATAAAAAATATAAATATTTATGGTCTTCGAACTTAGCCTGAGGTAAAGCAGGGCAGAAGGTCTTGTTAGAGCAGAGTTTGTCCCTCTGCCCCACAGCCCTACTGGAAGGACAGAGAGAGAAGGAAATGGCCTGAGAGGGAGAGGGGAGGGATAAGATACAGCCCCAAGGGGATGCCTCGGGATCCATTCCCTTCAGTGAGCTTCCACTTCTAAATTCCCATTTCCTCCCAGAATGCCAGCAAATTCTGTTCTCATAAGGTCTTCATCCCTAGACGAAGTTAGAGCCCTCCTGATAGGGTCACCTCCTGAAAAGACCACTTCTGAACACAAGAGAATTTAGAGGGAGGTTTTAGACCTAAGTGGGGCTGGGGATATAGCTCAGTGCATAAGCACCTGTCTGGCAAGTGCAAGGTCCTGAGTTCGATTCCCGTACAAAAAAAAAAGACCTAAGCAGTAACGTGTGTAAAAAGATTCTCAATATCCTTAGTAACGGCAATATGAATCAGCACCATGCCAAGATACAACTACACCCACCAGAATGGCTATAACCAAAAAGCTAGACACCAAAAAATATTTGTGAAGATATGGAGAAACTGGAATATTCACACATGGCTAGTAAAAATAGAAATGTTGTAGCCATTTTGGAAAACAGTTTAAATGCCCCCCAAAAAGTTGAAAATAGTTATTGTATGACCCACCATTTTATACTTAGGTTTATATTCAAAAAATAAAAATATATATCGACACAGAAAATTGTACATGAATATTCAGAGTAGCATTATTCATAATAGCCAAAAGGTAAGACTAACACAACTAAATATCTATCAATAAACAGACAAGTGAAATAAGGAGTATTCATACAGTGGAATATTATGCACCCATTTTTAAAAAGTTTATGATGAGAGTTGAGCATAGTGGCACATGCATATAATTTCAGAATTTGGGAGGCTGAGGCAGGAGGATCAAGAGTTAGAGGTCAACCTGGACTATACAGTGAAACTCTGTCTCAAAAAACAAAAGATTTTTAAAAATTTTAAACTGTTAAAGTAGGTAACATGAATGAATCTTGAAAACAGTGTGCTAAGTGAAAGAAGCCAGATACAAAAGACTACATATAACATCATTCCATTTTTGTAAGATATTTACAGTAGGCAAATCCATAGATGGACATTATCAGTTGCCAAGGCCTGGGAGCAGGAAGGGTGGAGAGTGACCACTCGGTTGCGCTCCTCCTGTTTGGGAGGATGAAAAGGTGCTTAGGGAGTAGTAATAAAGCAGAAAAGCCCCCTTTATTCTATTCTTACTTTTCCAACCTGCCCCCTGTAATACCGCCTCCTCACTTGCTGTTCACGGAGGCAAGGTTCTGTGGTTCTTCATCCACGTGGCTCTTAGGCATTATAATGTTCCTTTCCTGTTTGCCCCACCAGTTTCAGTCACAGGACCTGGCTTGCCCTATGAAAAACCTACATGTTCTGCTTCTCTACTTCCTGCCTCCGTAAATGTCCAGAAGAACCCCAGACCACCAGAGGTCGGGCCCTGGCTCTTTGGAGAAGGATCCCAGCTAGGTCCACCAGCATTAGTAAAGCTACACACTGCTTCCAAATCTATTGGTTTGCTGCAGCAGTAATACTGTAGCACTTTGTGAATACTAAAAACTGTTGAATTATATACTTTACATGGTGTGAATTTTGCAGCATGTGAATTATACTTCATTTTAAGAGGATTTGTTACAGATTATCTAGAAACATTCCATTTTCGAAGACAATAGAAATATTAATAAAGAATAATATTGACAGTATATTAAAGTAAATGATGACAAATATTTGGTGTTTGTTTTTGTTTCTGGTGGTACTGGGCATTGAACTCAGGGCCTTTTGCATGCTAGGCAACCACTCTACCACTGAGCCACATCCCCAGCCCAACAGGACTTTTTTGTGTTTTGGGGTTTTTTTTTTTGGGTTTTGCGGTACCAGGGATCAAACTTGGGACTTTGTGCTTGCCAGGCAGGCACTTACGCCACTGAGCTATATCCCCAGCCTGATGACAAATATTTGGAAGAATGAACACCAAAATATGAATCCTTGTAGCGTGGTGGGGGGAACTGTGGGCAGCAGTCACTTTTACTCACCTGTTTCTGTCATTATTCATCTCTCTGAGGAGTACCCATTACTTCTGAAAGTAAGAAAGAAGGCCCAAGATGTCAGCAAAGGCTGGCCTCTTGCCTAAAGCCTCATACCACAAAATGACATTTTGGTTAACGACAGACCACACAGCTGCAATGATTCCCCAAGGTTATAGTAAAGCTGAAAGGTCTGTGGCGTGGTGGACATGAGGCTGAACAAGAAGCAAGAGAAAAAGAAACTGCAGAAGAAAACGGGGAAGAAACCCCAGAGACTCATGGGAAAGTGTACAGCAGATGCCTTCACTGACCTCCAAAAGCTCTTTAAGTAAAGTTTGAAAACATGGACTCTAACACTGAAATGTCTTAATTAACTGGGAGAAATGTTTATGGAGCCCTATTTGCTTGCAAGCAAATCTGTGATGAAAAACAGAAAGACAAAGGAACCGAGCAAACCCCCATGCACATGTGCTAGCAGGGAGCCTGACACCACTCCAGGAAGCCTGGGGCAGCCCTCGGGAGCACTGCAGAGGGAGGCCTGTCTCACAGGAGTGACAGCTACGCACATGCCGCCGTCCCCGGAGACCTTCCGGTGGGGCAGATGTGGAGGTGAGACCAGGAATACTGCAGATTCCCAGCTCCGTGTTGGCCTAGGCCCATGTGTGTGCTTGTGCTTTTTTTTAAGTTTTAAAAGTAATAATAAAATAAAAAACATTTTAAATGGAGAAAAAAGCGTATAGAAAAAGGATATGAGCATATATGTATATGAATAACAAATATTTTGTAAGCTGTACAAGGTATGTTTTAAGCTAAGTATTCTTACAGGAGTCAAAAAGTTTTTATAAAGTAACTCTACAAAGTACAAAAGTTATGCTAAGCCAACATTAATTTGTTATTGAAAAAAGAAAAACACTTTTTGATAAATGGAGTACAGTCCAAGGTTAGAGTATTTATAAAATCTATAGGAGTGGGCAGTCCTATCCTGGTCCTTCCTAACCATGAACTGCTCACTGTCTGGCTCTTCCAGAGCAACTCCCAATCCTGCAGCTAGGGCTCTATGCAGAAGAACATTTTTTTAATCTTTTGCACTGTATTTTAACTATACCTTTTCCACGGTTAGATATACAAACGCTTACCACTATGACAGTTGCCTTGCGTATGGCATTCAGAACAGCACGGTGCTAGACAGGTCTGTGCCTTATCACCCAGGTGTATAGTGAGTTACATCATCTAGTGTAGGGAACCTCGCTGGTCTCTGATTGCACCCTGACAAGAAAGAACTGGGTCAGGGGAAGTTACCTCTTACCTGATGTGAAGAGGACTGACTTCAACAGTAGGAGCATTTATTTTAAAGTCTTGCAAAGTTAGTACCAGGAGAGGTAATGTTGCCCAGTGACTAACGACTATAACTGTCCAGGCAGGATGCTTTCTTCAATACTGAGGTAGCGTGACTGCTTGAGGCACTGTGGCTCTGTCCCACCCTCACACATACAATCAATAACCAGCTCCAGCAGCTCCCAAAAATCTAGGTTCATGTAAGCCCATTCTAATACATTCATACCATGATGAAATTACCTAGTGATCCATTTCTTAAGATGTATCAACTTTTTCATAGTCACTTTGTTTTTTGTCACTGACACACATGGACACAATACCAACAACCCACAATTTAAAGGAAAGGTTTTTCTGGCTCATGTTTACAGTCCATGGCCAACTGGCTCCCAGGCGGGACAGTAGGGCAGAGGGGTCTGGAAGAGGAAAGCTGCTCATGACACGGTGGACAGGAAGCAGAGTGTGAAGGGAGGAGCCAAGGAGGGAGATAAATCCTTCCGGGTCAAGCCCCTGTGACCTTTCTCCTCTGAGCAGACTCCTACTCCAACAGTAAGCCAGCCACAAGCCCCTATAAACCAATCTCCTTCCAAAGGCCCTGCCTAGGAGTCCATGAGGCTCTGGGGGCATCTAGACAGAAACCACAACACACTTCATCGAGTAACGTGTGAGTGACCTTCCGTGGAAAGCCTCCAAAAGATGGGCTCGAGCTGCTGCAGCCTCCCTGTCTCCCAGCTGAAGGGCAGAAGGTGAGTGCTTGGACCCCTGGTTTCTCATCTAGTGCCTCTTTCAGTTCTAGGAGTCACCTTACACTGTTTTCCTTAGTACCCATTTGTGGAGCCCAGTGGGGCCGGGCAGAATGGCACACACTTTGTAAGGACCAACACAGTTTGCAGAGGCAGGGTCCCCGTGTCCACACTGTGGTAAGCATTTCTAAAGGGTCCCTGCAGAGAACCGCGGAGCAGCAGCATTGTCGAGGGACTGAAAGCTGTGAAGGTAAATGGTCAAGCTCCCTGAGCCTTCAGAGCAGCGCTTGTCGGGCACTGCCTATGCCCATACAGAGGGACATCTTCTCTCCCAGGGAGCTGGCAGCCTCCACACCGCATCTTCTGGCCTCTGTGTGTGCTGTCACTGTGCACATCAGCTCTCACAGCTGGACTGAAGAGAGATGATCTTGTTTTCCTCACCTCTTGGCTCTTGGGGCCGGTGTCTTTCTTCACCTACCCCTTCCAATCAGGGCAGTTAGGACAAACAAGAGAGGCAAGGGATTCGGTGCTGAGTGAGTGGGGCATGTTCAGTGGCTGCAGCAAGAGCCCCCATCAGCGAGCAGTGATGACACACAGTGCCAGGGAAGCCCCCCAACAGCAACTGGGCATGGGCTACGGCCAGGGCAGGAATGAGCCCTCCACAGCCCTGAGCAGGGCCACGTGCTGGAGCTTCCAGAGATGCTGGGGCACAGAGGAGCAGCTGGATGTGGGGTGCTGCAGGGGCAGGTCGAGCCAGACTAACAGGGAGGCACCTAGAGTGGCTCCTGGCTTTGATTTGCTTGGTGAAAAATCAAAGGATTGAGTACATTTACCCCAACATAACACCTGCTTTTGAAGTGACATTGCAGGGGAGTCTGCTCCCCAAGAGCCAAGGCCAAGGATGGAGCACATCTCCCCACAAAGGGCGTGAGTTCATCAGATGTCCCTCACTCAGGGCTCCTCCTCCCTTCCAGTATCCTAAACGCATGAGCCTGGCTTTCCGCAGTGGGCTGCCTTAGGGGGGAGGTTCAAAGTGTGCTGTGCATTATGCTAAGTGTTCAACTGAACAGTTTCAAGTAATTCTCACTGCTCTCCATGTGGGCACCTTCATTCCTCTCACCCCAAGGATGCGGAAACAGCTGCGGTTCAGACGCTCTCAGGAGGACCAAGGTCAGAGGGCCAGCAGTAGGTGTTTGGTTTGTCTGAAAGCAGCCCACACACTTGATGTCAGGCTGTGCTGACGAGCCCAGTCTAATAAAAAAGCCTCTTTTCCCTGTCCATGGACATTTGGGTCCAAATTGGTTATTGTCTTTTCTTACCTTTTAAATGAAACAAAATTTTCACAGGGCTTTCAACTGGCCACTGTTACTCAGAAGCACTTAAGCTCACTCATGCATATTTTATATGTCTTGATTGCCAGCCAAAATTAACGGACTTTCCAAGAATTTACTACCGCAAACAGGATACTTCAGAAATTCATGTTAGCTCCTTTAGAGACAATGTAATAACAATAAAGGTGATAAAGTCCATCAACTAAAGTTCTTCCTAGTGAGAGAATATTATTGTCAAGTGAAAACATTCTTTTGAGTAATTAGTACTGAGTGATAGCATTCTTATATTTTCATGTAAATTTATAAAGATTTTTGAAAGTTAAATAATATCCATAAAGAAATAAATCTCCCTTTTCTACAATAAAAGGAATGAAAAAGAATGACTTTGGGGAATAGCTATAAAAGCTGTGATATCACAATCAGGTATTTTCAGAATATGTGAATGAAATGACTTAATTCAACCAAAAATGTGGCTATCAGAAGGTGATCATCTGCAAAGAAAAATAGATAAGTTATTATTCCAGGCAAGGTGGAAATACGTGATCTCTGTGAAGATAGTCACACCGGAGCTAACAGAACTCTGAAGGATGTCTTGCTCTTGAGGCATCTGTATGACCTACATGAGGGAAGACAAGGTCTTTGAGATCTTTCTGCTCATGCTTGAGTTCCACTAGCCAAGAAGAAACCTCCTCTGATGTCCTTCTACAAGAGGCAAGTGCCAGTGCCACAGAGGAAGACAGTCCCCATTATGAGGGTCCCCAGGAAGCAGACTCTTATGTACCATGGTGAGAAGTCTTCCTAGCACTGTATGAGACTTCCTGTGTCTGCCATCCTCTAGATCCAGGCTCAGAATATGCTGATTCCAAATGAATTACTAGAAAATAAAATTCCTATCATCATCATCAAAAGGGTGATCTCCAGGAACAGAATGCCAGGATGCTAAGCTATGATTGTCTAAAAAACAAACAAACAAACCCATACTTGTTCATAGGTTTAGCCATGGTGAATCAAAAATCCAAAACTATCAGAGGGCTAGGATAGGGATGCAGTTCAGTGGTAGGGTGATTGCCTAGCATGTGTGAGGACCTGGATTCAATCCCCAAAACTGGATGAAGGAGAAGCAGTCAGGGAGGAGAGCGAGAATAGGAAGCAGGGAATTGGCAGGGAGAAATAGCCAAAGAATAAATTAGCAAAAAGAAAAAATATATGTGTGTGTGTGTGTGTGTGTGTGTGTGTGTATGACAATTGGTGGGCTGAGGATGTATCTAAGTGGGGGAGCACTTGCTTTGGGTGCAGCCTTTGTCACACACATACACACTGAAGACTGGGAATATTTCCTCCAGTGACTTCTATGTACATGTTATCCATGGACAGCTATGACTGGGGCTCAAGTCCTCAAGCAGCTTCTCTGGGGAAGGAGAGTAATGATGCAGAAATGAGGGTGACTAAGACATGATTCCTCACAAATGTCTTTGAGAGCGTTTAAGTCAAAGTGACAGAGAAATCCAGAAGTAAATTCCCCCAAAATTCTGATATGAAAGAAGCATTTCCAGTGCCACATTTAAAACATAATTACTAAGAAAAGAGTATGAGAAAGTGAAGCTTCCACCAAGAGGATTGTCTTGAACATAGGATGTTGAGAAAACTTATATGGAAAAATGATGCTCAAAGATCAAGATGTTCAGAACAAAACCTTACAAGGAAGCAGATTCTAAAGTTCTAAAGGATGATTCATTGATTTCGTGAGGAATGATAAAACAGCCAGTCCTGAAACCAGATGAATAGTTTCTTATAATTACTGTTCAGGGTAGCCAAGTCTACTGAAGAAATTCCTTGGGGTAAGACTCCTGAGAACATACCTTTAGTCACACTAGTACCCATCATCAGATCCTCCAAAACAAAATATCAAAGGAATTATCATTGCTGTGGGAAAAACTGTGAAATAAGAAGAAATTTCCCAGAAAATGTCATAAAAAATAACAATATCTATTCAAATAATGCTACCTGGAGATTTAAAAAAGATAAAGAAAGCTTCAAGCATGAGAGTCAGGATAAGATCTTCCAAGCAATCCTTAAAGAGAAAGTACAACGAACAGTTGGAAGTAAGGCAATTCTCCCCAGAAAATGCTGTCAGAAATGCTATGGGATCCAACTCAATACATTTCCTTCACAAACACTATCCTCAGGCTACCTCTATCACCATGGGGTGAGTAGCTATGTCCCACCAAGTGCTCCCCACTATCCATAGCCAACCCCAAATGTCTTGGGACTTGGGAGCAACTTAGAGCAAAGTTGGGTTGACACAGAGCTATGATGCCTTATGTCTGTAGCCCATCAGGAAGACACACTCTTGTCTTGGTTACTTTTTTCTTGTTGCTGAGATAAAATACCCAATGCCCAAAATGAAGGAAGGAAAGGTTTATTTAGCTTACATTTTGTGGAGGTTTCAGTCCATAATTGACTGGTTCTGAAGAAGAATGGTACATGGCAGAGGGCAAACTATGGTGGCAGAGCACAGCAAAAACAACCAGCAAAAGGGAAGAATGGCAGGAAAAGCAACCTCTTTTCTTCCCTTACTTTGTAAACAGGCTACCTCCACCCAGGGCGCATGCAGCACTCACAGTCTCCATGCCCTCCTCTTCCACAGGCTCAGGATATATACAAAGTAAGCACCCTGGCTTCCAGCTGAGTCACTCAGCCAAATCTCTACAGTTTCCAGTTGACACAATGTATAAACCATAACACTCCACCCCTTGTCAACTTGGCAACCAGACACATTTCTTTAAACCAGTTTCCAGATAGAAAGACATTAGAACCATAACATTTTGCCCCCTAAAGCCTCATGTACATCCCTTTATGCAAAAGGCATTTAGTCCATCTGCAAGAGTTGCCAAAGTCCACAGTTTCAGCATTGCTGAAAAGCCCAAGTCCCAAGTCTCCTCTGAGATGTAAGGCAAACTCTTTAGTTACAAGCCCCCATAGAAATGAAAAGTTAAACACTTCCAACATTCAATGGCACAAAATAAACATTACTGTTCTAAAAGGTACCAACAGGGGAATATAGCGTATTGGGACCAAAGCAAGTCCAAAATCCAGCAGGGCTAACACTGTGTCCTATAATTCCACATCCAGCATCTGAAGCAACTTGTGCCACATTGTGTAAAGGGTTTGCATAAGTCCACCCCTATGGTACTTCTGATGGTTACAGCCTCCATGGCTTCCCTGTTAGGCTTGTTTTGCTCTCTCCTTGCAGCTTTCCTCAGATGATCCACAGTCCTGTCTTTTCTAAACTTCTGATGTCTTCAGTTCACCCTTTTCTTCACACTCACAGCTTCACACATTGCCCACTCAGGGGCACACTGCCTGGCCTCCCAGGCCTTCTGAAATCTGGGTGGAAGCCTCTTTAACCTCAGAACTCTTGCATTCTCCATGCACCTATAGCCAGGGCCATGTGGATGATGCCAAGGTCTACTGCCACCTGGAGCAGTAGCCAAGCTTTCCTTTCTCTTGACCATAGGGGTCAAGTGCCTGGATCACTGGGCACACTGAATCCAATTCTGAGGAACAAATTCTCTAAGCCGCCTCCATTCTGGAACTTGGTGTGGTGGCCACCACCGCCATTTTGGAACATGGTGCTCTGTGGTTTCCTTCTCAAGGCAAGGTCTCTCACCTTCACAGTTTTGAGGCTGCAAAGGGTAGAGACTTGCTGCTTCTTGTGATACCCTCACCCCATCTTTTTCATTCTCTTGTTCCTTCTCAGCAATAGAGATCTCCTCAGGCTTATCTTTGCAGTCCAGAGCTTTCCTGGAGCTTCTTTTCTGGCCTAACTTACATTTTAAATTATCCTGCTGGGATCTTTGCTCTTGATTCTCAGTATAAATCTGGCTAAAGTCCCCCAACAATAGCCATGCCACTTCCCCAACATTCGACTGCCTTGAAATTTCTTTTGCCAGATTAATCAGTTCACTGTCGCCCTTAATCTCAGTCTTAGGCCAAGTCTCTGGACACAAGCAAAATTCAGACAAACTTTCTGCCAAGCCGTAACATATGTCATCTGGAGTTCAACAACCAACAGAAACCTCCTGAACCTGGTCTTTACCTGCAGGATTTCTATCAGCCTTCTGGTCTTCTGAGCTCTGACCAGAATCTGCCAGACAGAACAGCTGAAGGTGTTCCAGTATGTCTCTTTCAGGTGACATCTCCAAACCTTTCCAAACTCTTCCCAGAAGCCATTTCCAAAGGCTCTTGAACCACATGGTCAGGTATAGTAACAGCAACAACCCCATTCTGCTGGTACCAAATTCTGTCTTGGTTACTTTTTTCTCGTTGCTGAGACAAAATACCCAATGCCCAAAATGAAGGAAGAAAAGGTTTATTTAGCTTACATTTTGTGGAGGTTTCAGTCCCTAATTGACTGGTTCTGAGGCAGAGAGGCACATGGTAGAGGGCAAACGTTCATGGCAGCAGAACACAGCAAAACAACCAGCAAAAGGAGGAATGTCAAGAAAAACAGCCTCTTTCTTTCTCTTACATTGTAAACAGGCTTCCCCCACCTAGGACACATGTAGCTCTCACACAATCTCCATGACCTCCCCTTGTACAGGCTCAGGATGTATACAAAGTAAGCACCCTGGCTTCCTGCTGAGTCACTCAGCCAAACCTCTACAGTCTCCAAGTTGACACAAATGTATCAACCATAACAACACTACATTTTTACTCCTGCAGAAGGTGCCTCTCCTGAGGTAAATTCCATTATCTCAACTAATCTCATTGCAGATAAAACAAATAACCTAGGTAAAATAAATCCAGGTCAGTATCCCCACAGATATCACCTGGAAGTTCAGACTCTGTTGCTGGTGTTTTTTTAAGACAGTTGCCTTCAGTATCCGGTGCTTCATCCCTCGATGGATATAAAGGTATGAAGATTTCCCCACTTTAAGTTGATTTTATGTTACAGTTTGCATCTTAAATATCCCCAACATTTCATGTGTTGAAGGCTTGCTCACCTGCATTTGACACTACTAGGAGATGGGAGAACCTGCAGGAAGCGGCCTCTGGTGGAAGGAAGGCAGGTCCTGTGGGTGTGCCCCTAGAGGGCTGTTGGGCTTCCTCTTTCATTTTCACTTTCCCACCACCATGTGGAGAGCAGCTATGCTCCCACCCTTGTGCTCTACCTCACCACAGGCACAAAAATCAATGAAGTCATTTGACCATGAACTGAAACCAAACTGAGCTTTCCTCCTTTCAAGTTGTTTATCTCAGGAATTTTGTCATAGTGACAGAAAACTGACTAACAAACTTCTTCATTTACCTTTCTTTAGTACTTCAGAAGTAATCCTTTCAAAAGTTTTCACATCAAATAACCACAGACTAAGACAAATAAAGAATTTTTTTAGGAGTATAACTTCTCCACAGACAAATGTAATTATATAACTCTCAAGTACATTATGTAGGCTGTGATAGCTCCCCTGCAAGGAATAATCTGTTAACTAAATAATTTATTACCACCATTAATTGTCCTGAACCTGAGACCAAAACATATCTCCAAAGGTTTTACAATTAGTTCACTAGTATTAGAACTGGCTTCCTAACTTTTCCATTATTGCCTCCATCTTGTAGGCCATGACGAAAGGGTCCACCTTCAAACCTTTGAGATTCTCCTTGTCTGTCTCACTCCATTTTATCCTCTGTTTTCATGTTTTAATTTTCCCTTCCTTCCCCTTGCAATTCCCCTTTCCCTTTGAACAATTACTACCTATTTCACAATATCTACTATACATTTTAATTCTTATTTACACTTTCAGTTTCTCACACCAGAGAGACAATGAGATAGCTATTTATACATATGTATCTGATTTATTTCAGTTGAGTATGGCCTCCAGGTTCATTCATTTAGCTATAAACATCTTAAATTTATCTTTCTTTATGGCTCCATTGTATAAAAAAATATCTTTTCTATCCACTCATCAGTTGCTGATGGGTATTTGGTTATGTCCAAGATTTAGCTATTACAAACTGTGCTGCTGTAAACATAGGTGCACATTTATGGCTGTGGTGTGATGCTTTTAGTTCTTTTGGGAAGATAGAAAGATGGAAAATAGCTGGGTCAAATGGAACCTCTAGTTCTAGTTTTATGAGGAATATTCATAGATATTTCCACATTTGTTGCAATAGTCTACACTCCCACCAATGGTGGAAAACAGTTCCTTTTTCCCCACAGCTCTGCCAGCATTTGTTATTGGTTATTTCTTGATGACAGCCACTTTCTGGAGTGATATGAAATCTCATCATTGTTTTAATTTGCATCTCTCAAATGATCAGTGATGTTGAACATTTTTTTATGTATTTATTTGCCATTTGTATTTCTTCATCTGTGTATATTTATCTCAGATGCCTATTTTTGGCTTGAGTCTTTTAATTTTGGGGAGTCTGACTTTTTTCAGTTCTTTATATCTTCTAGACATTAGTCTTTGGTCTAAAGAACAACTGGCTAAGATTTTTTTCCCATTCTGTGGATTGTTTTTTCACTCTGGTGGTGATATCTTTTGCCATGCAAGGACAAATAAAGATTATATAGCTTTATAAATAAAAATAGAAGTAACAATATCAAAGAATGGGGTCAGTTAGGATGATCCAAAAAATGATTCTCAAAGATTTTTCTTTAAGAAGTAATTAAGTGGGCTTTGGATGTGGGTCAGTGGTAGAGTGCTTGCCTAGCATGCATGAGGCCCTGGAGTTCAATTCCCAGTGCCTCAAAAGGAGCAACGAAGTTCCTAAAATGTTTATAACGTCACAGACAAGATGGCAACTAATACAGGATGTGTACCAGATTGTGTCTCCTGAAGAGGTGAATGCTGGGAGTGAGCAGTGAATATAGTTCAGCAAGCAGAGATGAAGTCCCTAGCTACACTTCCCAAGGAAGTTTCCTTGTGAGAGACAAGTTCCCTGGAGGCAGTTAATCAAAATTCAATTGTTTTGGAGTCAAATTTCTCCTTGAAAGTGGTTGTTTTTTCATATCTGCAATTCTTTCACTATAAGTGATTTTCCTTAGATATGAGGAATAATGTTGAAGTGATTGAAGAACCACTTCTCCAGAGATTGTCAATCAAAAATACTCTAAAATATCAGGTCTAAGGATGCATCAAATACTTTTGAACTTCAGAAGAAATAGCAAATGACTCTATGACAGTAATGGGCAAAAGATAGGACTGTAGCCCTTTAGGTCAATGAAGAATAGAGACAAAATACAAACAAAAAAATTGAGAATAAACTTGGCATGGTAGTGTGCACTTGAAATCCCAGCACTCAGGAAAGCTGAGACAGGAGGATCACAAGCTTAAGCCTAGTCTGAGCAACTTTGCGATTTAGCAAGACCCAGTCTCAAAGGTGTTGGGGATGTAGTTCATTGTGAAGGCCCTGGGTTCAATCCCTACAACCAAAAAAAATTGAAGGATAAAGTTCCTACTTAATTTTCCCCTTAAGTGAGTTGTTGCTGCTTAACTGGAAGTTATCCTGGTACAATGTTTAAAAGCAAGAGCACTGGCTGCAGCAAGACGTGGGTGCAAATCCATGCCCAGCTACTTTCTAGCTGGACAACTGTGGGCAAATTGTTTAACCTTTCTGTAACAGAGTTGCCTGCCTCCACTACAATCAGAATGCCAGCAGCCATGCCATGTAAAGTTGTTTTGAAGTTTCCCTGAGGCAGTACATATTTTCCATGTCTCCCCAGCTTGACACTGGCTGCTGGAGATGATTAAATTAGAAGTGATAATCCATATTCCACCTAGCAGTTCAAATGCACCCTGGCATCCCCTGTGTGGGAATGTCAGGGGAGTGCATGCAGGACACCTTGCTGTGCTCCTCCCACTCAATGGCTCTGCTGCATGAGCCTCTGCTCCCTGAAGAGTGGTTTGAAGGGACCACCTGTCCACCGCAGGGGTTAAGGCAGCACCGTGCTCCACAGAGGAAGGGCCCAGGATGTTGTGGGGACTAGAAAAGAGCCCTTTGTCAAAGTGTGACCGCCATCCTTGTGTGGCTACAAGAAGTGCCGCTGTTGTCCCTGGTGTCACAGAACTCTTTCCAGAAAGGTTTCTCCCAGCCCCCATCTGCACCCTTGCTCTCAGGATTTGAGGGAATGAGGAAGGGACAGTACTACAGAAGTAAGGGATGAGAACAGGCTTTTTAATTTATCAAGATGTATGCAAAGTTGTGCACCAAAATATACTTCCAGTAAATTCTGTTTATAAACTTTTTGTTTTTGGTGGTACTGGGGATCAAATTCAGGACCTTGCACTTGTCAGGCAGGCACTTATTCCACTGAGCTATATCCCTAGCACCTAATATACTTCCAATAATGAAACATCTGCAATAATCAAAATTCTCACTATCAGAGAAATATGAAACAGTCAGTCATATGATTTGTGCATGTACATATGAGTGTATATGAGGAAGAGAGAGACAGACACAGAGAGGGAGACAGACACAGAGACACAGAGACACAGAATGGCAGAGGGGTAAAGAAAGAGGGACTGGGTTCTCCAACCTTACCTAAAACTATTCTATTAGGCTCAGCATCTACATAGCCCTTTTAGTTCTTTTTCCTCCTTCCTAAGTGGTAGCCATCAAGTACCCAAGGGAGAAGAAGACCCTAACTGGATGTGCGGACTCCACCCTGGCTGCCCTTTCCATCACCAGGGGTGTTACCGGAAGTTTGAGTGTCAGAAGGGAAGGTGCCCCGGCTGCTTGGTTCACCTTCTAGGGGTTTTATTTTATAACTGGCAGGATAAAGTCCATAATCACTATTACACCCCAGACTATAATCTGCTGAGCATCTAACCTTTTCTTAAAACAAAGTTCTGCACATTTTCCAGGATAACCTCATACACCAAAAGCATAAACACAATTGTAGAATGACAACAATTTGAGTACTTTGAGTTGCTACTTAATTTCTTCTATATTTTAAATACACAGGTAGATAGAACAAATGTAATCACAGTGATTCATCATAGAAACATCCCACAAGGGTATTATGTAGCCCTTACATGTAATAATGGAGGGAGTTATATGTTGACATAACAAAGGTTGACATAGTGTCAGGTTGAGTGTGTGTGTGTGTGTGTCTATGAATAGAGAACTACCCAGAAAGATAATCATTGAGTTATAGGATTACAATTGAATTTGTTTCTTGTTTCTTGTCATGCTTTTTAAGTTCTTTAAAAGGATACTGAGTCCTTTATGAAAGAAAAAGATACATTTTCATTTGGAGGTAATAACTCTTTAAAGTTAAATTTCTCAATATGAGTGCTATGGTTAGCCCTGATTGTCAGGTCAGTTGGACTGAGAGACACCTAGAGAGGTGACTGGATTGTGCGGGTACCACTATCGTCAATGGATTGGCCCTTTGAAGAGTTCAGAGCTGAGTGATTTGTTAGGCAGTAGAGCCAAAGTGGGGGAAATAGGTTACTAAGAGCATGACTTTGAAGGATAGGTCTTTCCTTTGGCTCTGCCCCTTGCTCTGCTTCCTGGGTGACATGAGGTGAGCAGCGATTTTTCCATCACACTTTCCCATCATGATGTTTCTGCTTGGAACTTGCTGACAATGGACTGAAACTACAGAAACTGTGAGCCAAAAACTGCTTCTTTAATGAGTTTGTGTCAGGTATTTTGACATAGCAGTGAAGCGCTGATGTACTCAATGAGTAAGAACATCTGAATTTCCTCTTTTTCAAATGTATGAAATGTCCATTTGTTTTTAGCTTTTGTTGGCCCCGTCAGATGGTGTAATGGTCAACTAACTGTGTCAACTTGAGAAGTTTAGAAGTTTAAGTAAGTCAGTTTAGCAATTCCATGCCCTAGTATGTAGAGGACCCACGCCAGGGTGGCTCATCACCTGGACAGTATAAAGGGAAAATGAGAAAGGGTGGATCTGCTTCTGTTCTTCAAAGGAACTCCGGTCTTTGCCTTCAGTGTGGATATCACCTCCTGGCTTCCAGCACAGAACCTTCACCTTCTGCCTTGGGTCCTTCAGCCTTCCAGTGCAGACCCATTGGCCTCATGATATGGACTTACACAGGACACTGCAGTGAGCTCCAGACCTTGGATTCAATCTCATCCCCAGTGTGCAGATGTCCTCTGCATGCTTCCTCATCTGACTCCGTAGGTGGCGATCATCAGCAAATCTTGTAATTCCTTACACATTTGTACGTCTTGTGTTATATCTGTTTCTTTAGTAAAACACTGACTGATACAGATGGACTGCTTTGTTCCTAACAGCCTGTGTCTCATCAGATTCTTCTGCATCAGCTTCCCGGTTATGATACTTGGGAGCACCTCTAATCCCAGCTCTCCTACCTGTCAGAGGCAAACTGACCTGTCTGGTTGCTGGGATTGGAAGGTGCCTACTATGCCCGGGGCCACTGTCCTCTGCTGGGTAGAGTGAATGTGCTAAATGTCAAGCATTTGCCCCTGTTGGTCCCTTGAACCTGCCAGTATTGTCAGAGGTTCAGCAGGTCTCTACACTTTCTCACCTGTGCTTTCTATTGACAACTTGGTGTCTGGTGGAAGGAGGTGATAGAAACCACTATATTCTTCAACTTAGCCAACTATCTATCTATCTGAAAATAATATTAAACAATTAGTCCACTGAAATACAGCAGTAGTTCATTGAAACAGTGCTCTTGTTAGAAGACTGCCCAGGGGGACTTCCGGGAAGATGGCGACCGGGTAGGCAGCAGAGAGAGAACCTCCCAGAGGATTACCACCCAAACAATGAAATATAGCAATATGAAGACAGAAATGAGGACTTCCGGGAAGAAGATGACCAGCCGAGAGAGCGAGTGCAGAGGGAAGAACGGCTTCAGCTCCTGAACCCGACAGAGAAAACGCTACTGGGACAAACTGCGCCAAACTGGACAGTGCTCCGGGATCCCGCTCAGAACCCCACCCCCGCAGCCAGCGCTGTGTGAACTGGAGCAACAGCGACCGGCCGGCGGGATTTCTGAGTCAGGGAAAAGCTCCATCCAGGGAAAAACACCTGAATGGCACTCCTGTCTGCACAATCACAGGGTGAGTTAAGTGCGCGCTCTAACCGGTTTTTCCTGAATCAGGAAGAAGCTCAGCCCAGCGAGAGACATCAAAGCAGCTTTAAGGACTGCGGGATCTCCTGGGTGGGAAGACCTAGTTAGGCGCCCCAACGGGTTTTGTGAGGGAGGAAGGAGCTCCACCCAGGGAGGAACACCTGAGTGGCCTATCTGCAAGAATCCTGGGGTGGCGAGCTGTTTATTCGCCCCGGCCAGGTCTTGGGGTAGGGAGTAGAAGCGGAAATTTCAGCAGACAGCTTAAGAGATATTCTCCCAAAGAGAAGGAATCATTGGAGCAGCCTCTGCAGCAGACCTTTGCCTGCTGAACTGTCTGTGGAATTTATAGCTCCACATTTTGAATCTGATACCCAAAAATGGGAAAACAGAGGAACAAAACGCAGTCTCAAAACTCAACCCCACCCAGAACAAGTTTTGAATGTGAAGATACAGGGGAACCAGGGAGCCTCATAACTTCAAGTTATGAAACGATTGCATCCGAAATAAAACAACTCCAACAGGCCATGAAAGAGCTCAAAGCAGAAATAACCCACATACCCGCAATGATTTCTCAGACAAAAAACGAGCTGAAAACAATGATGGAAGAAATGTTCCATTCACACAGACAAGAAATAGACAAAATACTAGAAGAAAATAGGAAAC